>CM062831.1:1348054-1649827 GCA_031772345.1 Himalopsyche anomala | reverse complement strand
GGACATTATTATGTTTTACTAAAGAAAAATAATGAATACTTCTTTATGACTTTCATTTCTCTGAGAAATTACTTTTCAATACTATTTTCGTGTACCTTCATTTGCACCAGGGTTTCTCAACGGGGGGCCACAGAGATTTATTTTTGTTGAGGGGAGCCACAGTAGAGTTTAGGGGAGCCACGGGCAAATTTTCCGAAATCCGTAAATTTCTGTGATTTTGGATTCGAAATTCTTGAAAGAGCTAATAAAAAAGGTCACACGCTGTTCATTTGAGCAATTCCGTAAATTCCTGGGATTTTGGATTTGAAATTTTTGGAAGTCCTACGCTGGTCATTTTGGTAAATCCACAAATTCCTGGGTTTTTGAAATTCGATTTTTTATGCGAAAACAAAACAACGGTATGGGGACCACAGAAAAATAAAGACACTCAAAAGAGGCCACGGGTCTAAAAAGGTTGAGAAAAACTACTATAGACCATTGATAAAAATAAGAAATCATTTTATTCTATTTGACATTTCCCATTATCGAATAAATAATAAATAAATACATGATTATTTAAATATAATTTAAAATTTCGACTAAAGGTGCTTGGTGGAATTTCTATATTAAATCACAAGTTTTGTCACAAATGACTCGGGTTTTGCCTTTCGGCATTTTCAGGCGTTCAAGTGCACGTTCAAGTGCACGTTCAAGTTCAATTTAGTTGTCGATACAAATTTTGATGCATTTATTTCTTATATAAACACGAAAAATTCATTTACTAAGCGTCAGTTCAAGTTCTTCCGTGCGCTTGAACGCATGAAGATGCTGAAAGACGAAACCCGAGTCATTAGTGACAAAACTTTTGTGAATGTACATAATTTGAACGATTTAAATTTGGCTCCTATATTCCATTGAAAATGAATTATAATATAAGATTGAAAGAGATCATGATTCCGTTTCCAAAGAGAACTCTCGATTCCGGCCCGGGTTTCACCTTTCGGCATTTTCAGGCGTTCAAGGGCACGGATGAATTTGAATTGATGCTCAGTAAATGAAATTCTCTTAGGAATGCTTAACTTCAATAGTTTGAATATTATTTTTTGAGAAATCATGGACATGAATTGTTTGTTCTCCCAAGGTGTAGAACCAGCCTGCCAATGGGGATGCCACTGGGAAGAGCTTTAACGGTGTTCAACAATATTGCTACGGATGTCGACATATTCCACGTAGACGTGGGTGAGTTCCGTCGAATACTATTTTTTATGTATCAAAGTAGAGTTCGTCGGAGCTTACTTAGTGACTTCCTTGCCATTTTTTTCTACTGCTTTAAATGTAAAATTGTACTATTTTGTTTTCTTCACTTTAAATTTTTAAATTTATAATTTGTCAACCTTGTGTAATGTTAATTAACTCTCGCGGCTCGGAGACTAGAAAAATACTTCTCTGCCGATGGTAGTCGTTTAGGGACCCCAGTGGTTTCCTCATTATTGGCCTTATTCTTATGAATTTAAAAAAAATAGTCTAAGGGCTTTAAAATATCTCTCTGCATCATTCCTCATACATTTTTTTATAAAATCCGTGGTTTTTTAATAAATAATCATATTTTAAGTTGCGCGTAAAAAAGACGTCATTTCAGTGCAAATATTAATTTGCTACTGACGCGTTCAGTGGCGTTCAGCCTAGTTATCTTACGAACGATCGCTTATCTCGTTATCGCGTTATCGCGTATTTATATATACCAAAAAAAGGTCCAAATAACTATGATATAAGAATACCTTAATTATAAACATTGTATCACCCATACTGAAATAGATATTTAATAAAATGTGGGTATTGGGGTCGCATTTCTTGAGCTTAGAACTGGAAAAGTTAAATAAATAAATATGTGTATCGTGTTTATATATTTCAATGTAGATTAGTTTGATTATTTTAATGTGGGTAATCTTCTTTGGTGTAATGGATTGTTAAAAATAGAGAATTGAAAGTTCTCACTATTTTTTTCGTCATACTTTATCATAAAAAGTATTAAAGGTCTATACAATTGGAAGGTTGGTCGTGGCACCCTCCGACCGATACATCGCGCTCACTATCATCATCGCCTGGGCGCAATAAATACAGGCACCCTAATGGAATCTCGTCGACGGAGCGAAAAGAGCATACCAACTGCGAAAGTCGTGATCATCCAGCGACCAAGTTCGTGCCAACAATTCGCCAACGCACGTTTGTTGCGGGGACGACCCCTCACGGTTCACGTGAACACTTCCCACGAAGGAATAACAGAGGTTCTCTTAAATTCGCCGCTGCGGATTAACACGGGAAACACCCCGGACGCTATCTATTATTATACCGTTCCGTTCAATTTAATTCTCTATTGATTGTTATCAAATACTATTACATAAATTTGTGATGTCATCTTTCATATAAATTAAACTGTAGCAGATGGTTTTTTTTTTTTTTATATAACCATGTCCACTCCCAATGTGGAGCATATGGACTCGTAATGGAGTTTATCTCAACAGAAATGTTTCTACGAGAACTGCTTGTTACGCAGTTGCTCAACCTCTCTTTTTCCAAAGAGAGTAGGAATAGAAGGATAGGGCTAGGACAAGACTAGTGGTTAGCTAATCACTCTCGATACGCTCCGTTCATAGGATAGGATGGATGGGAGGGGGGAATTTAAGATGTCACATACATCCATGCCTTCGAACAGAAATTCATAAATCGATTGAAAAATCAATTTATAAAACTGTCCGTACTGGGATTCGAACCCGTGGTTTTAAATAACAAAAGTAATTCAATTTGACACAATTCAAATTGTCATAAAAAAAAGGATTCCTTCGTATAAACAATACATAATTCTTTAAGTATCTCAAAAGAAGAAGAAGAATTTTTCTACGAGAATTGTTTGTTTCTCAGTAGTTCATTTTATATTTTTCTCAGAGAGTAATAGAAACCCTATCGAGTTCTATGGCGCAGCGGTTAGCGTTGTGGGCTCCCGTACCGGACCACGCGGGCTCGAGTCCCAGTACAAACAAAAAAAATTCGACTTCTGTTCGAAGGCATGGGTGTTCGTGATTTCCGATACTTTAACAACTGGGCGTAGCGAGAGTTATTAGTTATCCACCAGTCCTGTCCTAGATACTTTTATCCTATTACTCTCTTTGAAAAAGAGAGGTTGAGCGACTGAGTAACAAACAGTTCTTGTAGAAAAAATCTGTTGAGATACCTTTATTAGGAAGCTATATGCTCCACATTGGGAGCAGCCATAGATAAAAAAAAATGATTTAGACAAATTAAAAGTTCTGTTAAATAACATGTGACTTACATTAACTACATAATACGAGTTTGGATCTACCGATCAGGCGGGTCTGATTTGAATTCCCCGAATGGTCAACATCAAATTTAAACTTTTAAATTTAAATTTGAGATCTAAGACGTAAATGTAGATGATGTAAAATTCTGACTTTCTTGACTTTCAAAATCAATAAACAAATCCACCCATAGAGAAGGATTAACTAACTAATAATTCTTCTTTTACCACGCTCGTCTATACTAAACGTATTTCAGTTTTATTTGAACGATTTAATAAAAAACTTTTTTGCTACACAGAGTTTTGATCATTCATTATGGGTATGTATTTATGATATTTAAAAAAGATTATATTAAATAAAAGTATTCAATGATACTTATATCTGAATCTGACCTTTTATTTGTACTATTTGAATATTTTCTATTACATAATCAAACGAGTATAAGTAAAAATATCCTTCGTTTCGTTAACCATCTGGTCTTAGTAACTCTCTTTTGTTTGCAGAACAAAAATATTTTCAAAAGTTAACTCGTCGGCTAACGAAGTTATAATTAAAAATCCTTTACACCTGTCAGCTGCAGATATTATAAATCATCAATTATATATTCTTAACAATTTCTATAGAAATTGTTCGAAAAAAATGTTCATACCGTAATAAAAGATATGTTTTCAATCAAATACAATTGCTTTAATTATTACGCCTCATAGAAAAATGAATCTTTTTTTATTATTTGTGGATTGATATCGAGATGACTCCAGAAGGTAATGCCGTGAGATTCATTATATTGTATTCTTAGAATCATACAATTGACTATAATAATTGTTGACAAGCAATTCCGAGTAGAGACCCTCAGCCAAAATCTATAGCATGTAATTAATTGCATCAAGTACTTTGTAATAAGAAAAAATGTGTAATTTATATTAGTGACATCTTCTGGTTATTACAGCATTTTACACACATTCGCATAACTGATAAAATATATCTCACTCATAAAAGGTCGTCGTTAAAATTAATAATAATCAAGAGTCAGTTATTTTTAAATTTTCAAAAAAAAAATGAGTTTAACTTAATGGGAATTTTTAAGATCATTCGAGATCACCACGAAGGACAAAATAGTCACAAAAACCGATGTCATTCATCTGATATTTAAATAGAAGAAAATCTAAATTTGATCTTGTCAGTAATTTAGCTCAAGCCCATCTTATTGATAGGGTGTAGCTCTTAATACTAGATCACATAAACCAAAACAATTCAGCTAATGAATATTTTCTGCATAGTATTTAATACACAATCACTAATTCAAATGAATAGTTTGGTTACGGTTAACTTAAATGGTCACCAATCATTTTTTTTCATATAAATTAGTTCATCTCAAATAAAATGTTTTACTTTACTTTAAAATTATATAAAATAGTAATGTTTTAGAGGCATTACTTTATTTTTATTACGCAAAAGATCAGATATTTCTTTAATAAACTTTATCTGTGCGACCGAAACCATTATCAAACAATATGTTTTATTAAGATTTGGACTTCCCATCGGTTTTACGAGTCGCCATTTGCAAGGGCTGTTAGAATGTTAAATACATTGTCTAAACATGTGAAAATATTCAGTAACCACCTTCCTACATTGTATTTGTTTATGTGAATTTTTTTTTTATTATTATTCCATATCCGCTCCCTATGCGGAGCATATGGTCACCACGAAGTTCCTCCATGACTCTCTATCTCCAGCCAGTCTCCTTGCTTCCTCCCAGGTCATCCCAGCGTCCCGCAACTCCGCTGAGTACATCCTGAGAATGGTCATCAGTGGCCTTCCACGACGCCGGTATCCATCCGGTTGGAAGAACAGACAGGCAGGGTTCAGGCTCTCTTGAGGCATCCTTAACACGTGTCCAAGCCAGGACCACCGCCGCTTCTTTATTTTTGACGTAATTAGAGGCTGGTTAGTCCGCTCTCTAATCTCCGTATTCCTGACAAAGTCAGACCATTTCACTCCAAGCATTCGCCGCAGGCATCTGTTTTCGAAACACAGTATACGGTTACTCTGCGATTTCGTAAGGTGCCATGATTCGCAACCGTAAAGCAGCACTGTCAAGATACATGCGGTGAACAGGAGGCACTTGGATCTGACCGAGTACAGCCGAGACTCCCAGACTTTCCGCATTGAGTTAAAGGTTGCTCCAGCTATCCCTAATCGGATCGCGAGCTCTTTACACGGATTGCCATCTCCCGTGATGTGTCCCCCCAAGTACCTGAAACCGTCGACTCTTTCGATGTTTTGACCGGCGCTCGTCAAAGTGTAGTGTGAATTGAGTGAATTTGTATCTAGATAATCTTGTTTTTCAAATTTAAATTATTATGAGATTTAATTTCCAACAAGCACCTTCGGTCAAAGATCTAAATCAAATTGTTTTTGTTGATTCTAATGTTTTTTTTTATAATTCAGGAGTATATTCATTGTTCATTATCGTTTTTCAAATGCATTGCTTGATTTATTTGTCTGTAGCAGTTATGTACTGTACTTTCTGTTTTACTATAATCAAATACTATTTTTGCTATTGATACAAATATGCGAATTTCTATTATCCCAGTACACTTTTAGTTTGAACAGTTACGAGCTTTCTATTCTTTGTTTACGATTTGCTTTTTGGTTACGTCTTTAATGATTATTTATTATTCCCAAATAGTATTTTAAAATACGGTATTTTTACGTAACGAAGATCAATAACATTAGACCAAATTGCATTTTCTCGTAATATATATTAATTAAAATTGTCGGCTCATCATTAATTATAATAATAATTAGTGTTTTACTAATTTAAAACTAGCTAACGATCAATTACGGACACTAATGGACAGCCTTCTTAATTGATTTATATGCATGGATGTGAGAGTAGTAAAATAGTATTTTTCAAATGAATTTTAATTATTTTTTTAAGTCGAAATCGGATTGCATATTATGGATGCATTTATTTAGTGGCAATAATTGTTTGTATTGTTTAAAAATATTCTATACAATACAATTTACTACGTTGAAGATGTTTTAACAAGCAATGATTAAACAAGATTCGTGTTTTCGTTAATTATTTAGTGACTACAGTAGTATAATGATTTACGCTATATTGTCGCAGTAAACACACATCCAGGCAATGACAGAATGCACGTTCTGTGTAATAAACCATAAACTGTAATTTAGTGAACTTATTTTCACAAAATTTTCTTCTGATATTGTGTATTACCCAAATAAATTAAGATATTTTTATCAGGAAGAAAGTAGCTGATATTGAAATCACAGCTAGAGTTTAACCAACGCATTGCATCTTCAAATGTATATGTCAAGTAAATTATAATAGCGTATTAAGAAAACTGCAAACTAATTCTGGTAAATAAATAATATGTATCACACTAAACAATTAAATTAATCTTTATCGTTTCTTATGTAGTTCAAAGAATTCCATAACCGACATGACTAGACTCTCATGAAGTATTACTTGATAGTATTAAATCCCTGGCCAAACCTCACCAACAGTTCAATCCATTCTTTGTCTATTTATCTTTAACGTGAGCAATGCTTTCAAAAATTCATTTTGTTTCTGTTCATTCATTTTCAAACATCTCCAAATAATAACGCAGTATTATTTAAATTAGTATATTTGATACAATCAGGGGTGGGCTGGAGGGGGCTCGGGGGGGGCTCGCGTGAGCCCTTTATTAAATTTCAACGCGGCTGGCGAGCCCCTTGTTAAGATAAGAAAATAATTCATTTTAGATCAAATCAGCACCTAACTAATTTCTGTAGATGGTTAAATTTTATTATGAAACAAGACTAGTAGCCCCTTCATTTTTTCATTCAGCGTTGTGGGCTTCCGTGTCGGACCTCATGGGTTCGAGATAATCACTAGTCCTGTCTTAGTCTTATCATTCTATCCCTACTACTCTCTTTGGAAAAGAGAGGTTGAGCGACTAAGTAACAAACAGTTCTCGTAGAAAAAAAAACTTTTTTTGAGATACTTTCATTAGGAGGTCAAATGCTCCACATTGGGAGCAAAAATGGATACAAATGAATGGATAAGATTTAACGAACCCCTTGTTAAGATATTGGCAGCCCACCAATGAATACAATTGAGTTTTTTTCATTATATCACACTTTTATAAGTACCACATTCAAAACGAATACACAAACTATTGGATGTTATTAAAAGTATTACATTTTTAATTATGGTTAAATTTTCTTGCAAACGTGTACACGATTATAAATAACAATCAATACATGTCGTTTTATTTACAATACATCTGTTATGTATACTCAATACCATACCATACTTTGTTTTATTCTGTATGACGTTCTATTTTCAAATGTCCTTCGTGCATTCGAATGAAAACAAATGAAGTATGAAACAGTAGTTAGAATAGAAAACAATTGAAACCTGTCACATTCTCACGGTTTTCGTCTTAATTATAAGATTGATTTATTGATTTATATAAAGTGTAATATTATGTTATCTAAATAAAATTGAACCAACACATAAAAGTGTTTTAGTAAAAACAATAAACATAACATAAAAATTGGTGTCAGAAGTGAGGATATGTGCTAAAATAACGTTAAGAAATTTATGGTGACAATAAATTAACGGTGAATAAAATTCTTTAAAAATTAGCACGAATCAAATACACGAACAAAATAAATCTAATATAATAAAAGTACATCGATTAAATCGAACGGAAATTATAATAAATCAAATATAATAATAATACGAAACTAGAATAAGACTAAATCTTCAAATTCCAATTCTACGAAATCTATCATCGAAAATCTTCTACGTCGATATATCTACAAAATCTACTATTGAATCTTCAACTTCTACATGGTGAAAATAAATTCTGCGAAATCCATCATCGAATATTCAAACTACATCTTCTTGCCGACTTCAACTAAATTTTCTTTGCCTACTTCAATTACATCTTCTTTGCCGATTCTACATCCAACTACAAGAAAAATCTCCAAGCTGCCAACAACCTATTTCAACGACTACTAGAACCAAATTCATCTTCAAGTCAACGTTTGTTTAAACTTTATGCAATATATTATTCATCATATTCTGTGAGTAACTTTTGTAACAATTTTTCTTACTCAATCTATACACTTTCACACCAAAATGCCTGCACTCACTATCGATACATTGATGAAGTTTGTTTCGACATTTGACGGAGAGAAAAGAAATCTGTATCCTTTTATTAAAGATTGCGATACTGCATACGAACTATGCTCAGAGCAACAGAAAAACATACTTATAAAATATATGATTCATTGCGTCGTAGGAAATGCCAAATACACAATTGCCAATTATAATTTTAAAAACTATGCCGAATTCAAATCATTTCTAATAAATACCTACGGTGAAAATAAACACACATCTCAGTTAGAACTGGAATTAAGAAATTGTAAACAAAACTTTAACGAACCAGTAATAAAATTCATACAAAGAGTTGAAAATTGCACTAATAATCTTATCGGAGCTGTTCGATTTTCGAACAAGGACGATGAAGAATTGATAGGGAGAATAAAACAAATTGAAGACAGCGCTCTTAACACATTAATTTTAGGTATGAACAGTCAACTATCAACAGTAGTCAGGCTTTCGAAACCCAAAAATCTTATTGAGGCAACGAATATTGCAATTGATGAAGAAAAGTTTTATAATGCAGTTAGGGAAATGAACTCTAACCCAAATAAGAGCAATCATAATCATTTCACCAAACAATCAAAGCCACACTCTCTAAATTCAGAACATAAACAATTTGTCGGAAATCTTAAATCTCAATACAATTCAAAATTTTGTAGATACTGTAAAAAATCAGGACATATCTTAGAAGAATGTCGAAAAAGACAATTTAACAACGTAAAAAAGCAATATCAACAAAATTCTTCAAACAACAAATTCCAAACTTATCAAACTCCTTGTAATTCTCAAAAATTCCAACCTTCTAATAATTCAGAAAATCATCAAATAACTCGGAATGTAAAAATCATTCAGGCAGAATATTTAAATTCAACAAATAATGATCAATGTCAACAATTCAACAACAACGTAAAAAATCAATATTATCAAAATCCTTCAAATAATTACTCACAAACTAATCAAACTCTCAGTAATTCTAAAAACTTCCAACCTCCTAATAATTCAGAAAATCATCAAATAACTCGGAATGTAAAAATCATTCAGGCAGAATATTTAAATTCAACAAATAATGATCAATCTCAACAACGATTGCAAAATGAATTGCAATTATCTTACTCTAATACTAATGCTGATGCATTGTCTCGAATCGAAAATCAAATTTTAAATACCATGACCTCTCAAACTTTTTCGTATGACAACTTCCTAGAAAAACAAAATGAAACATATAACGTTAAATTTTATGAAATAGATGAATCTCTTCTTAATCAAAATCAATCTATAGCACATTGTATTTCAAACGACAAATCGATGTCTAAAGGAATAGCTTTAGAAATAAGTTCAATGATCTCTAATTATGACGAATTATTAAATACACACTCTAAAATAGGAGACGTATTAAAATCAACAGAAAATAAAAATAATGTTTACCATTTAATAACGAAACAAAACTTTTGGGAAAAATCAAATTACTTTTCTATCTTTCAAGCATTATGTAACTTAAAAAATATTCTACATAGTGATAAAGAAACAAATATCTCTTTTCCACGCCTTGATAGTGGTTTAGACAACTTAAATTGGGAAAAGATAAAGAAAATTATCCAATATGTTTTTCACAACTCAAACATAAATATAACGATCTGTCATAACAAAATAATTAATCCTCATCACGACGAAATACCACAAATACTTAAAGAGTATCATGACTCTCCTATAAGCGGACATTCAGGATATCATAAAACTTTAAATCGTTTGCGACTCAAATATAAATGGACTAATATGCAAAAAGACGTTAAAACATATATCAGGCAATGTGAATCTTGCCAGAAAAACAAAATATATCGTAAAAATTTAAAACAACCCATAGAAATAACTACGACTAGCGGGAAACCGTTTGAACGTATTGCCTTAGATATAGTAGGTCCATTACCTTTAACCGAAAATGGAAATAAATATATTTTAACTCTTCAAGACGATCTTACAAAATATTCTCAATGTTACCCTATTCCTAATCATGAAGCAATGACGATTGCAGCTCAATTAACTAAAAATTTCATTTGTCAATTTGGCATCCCTGAAAAAATTCTTACCGATCAAGGAAAAGATTTTACTTCAAACATACTTAAAGAAGTAGCCAAACTTTTAAAAATCGAACAAATTCAAACCAGTGCGTATTCTCCTACTAGTAATGGTGCGCTAGAGCGTAGCCATGCTACTCTAGCCGACTATCTAAAACATTACACATCTCCAAGTCAAACCAATTGGGACGAATGGTTACCTTTTGCTATGTTTAGCTATAACACTACTCCACACACTGCTACAAAATTTACACCTTTCGAATTAGTTTACGGAAACTCACCAAAACTACCAACAGCTATAATAATACCCGAATTTAAATATACATACGATTCGTTTTTAGACAATTTTAAGCTCAAATCAACCAAATCACACGAAATAGCTAGAAAGAATCTAGTTGAAAGAAAAGAAGACACACAATTAAGGCATAACAAAAATAAAACCTTACGAAAATTTAAAATCGGTGATAAAATATATTTAACAAATAATGCTACTAAACTAAATAAATCTAAAAAATTATCTCCTAACTTCCAAGGTCCGTACGAAATCATAAAAGTCAACAGTCCTCTTAATATTACTATTAAAGTAAAAAATAAATTAATCAAAGTTCACACTAACAGAGTGAAACTTGCTATTTTAGATCCCTTACAGTAAGTGGATTTAAAACAGATTACGACAATCATTACATTATCTCAAAAATAACATGTTTATTCAACCTTAAAATCACAATATACACTCTTACATACTATATAAAATTGTTATCAACTATGTAACCAAGATTTTATTTGTAAAACCTGAATGTAAAAGTTACTCTAAAATGTAATCCTAATAAGTGAAAATGTACAAACATAAAATTATTATATATTTATTCCAGATGTAAATATCTTAAATGATGATTGTTGTAAGTAACAAATAAATAAATAAAACCCATCTCCTCCATTACAATCACTTAAAATACCTTATGTACACCATCTCAATGTTTCTTATAATCATATATTTATTGTATAAACTCATTTAAGTTACCAATAAGTTTATTCTTTAGGGGGGAGATGTTATGTATACTCAATACCATACCATACTTTGTTTTATTCTGTATGACGTTCTATTTTCAAATGTCCTTCGTGCATTCGAATGAAAACAAATGAAGTATGAAACAAAAGGAGAATAGAAAACAATTGCAACCTGTCACATTCTCACGATTTTCGCTTTAATTATAAGTTTGATTTATTGATTTATAAGTGTAATATTATGTTATCTAAATAAAATTGAACCAACACATAAAAGTGTTTTAGTAAAAACAATAAACATAACACATCTAGCAACACTTCATTTATAAATGAAAGATGGGAATAATTTGAATGAATTTACAGCTAGTGACTAGTAACATTGCAAATTGTATCTTGTTTTTCAATTAGTTTTAATGTTTTCCTTTGGAAAGGTAGTATTATTTGACATAGTTGATTCGGAAGTGAATGAGGCTTTTACATCCATCGGGTATTATAAATGATGGAACCTGTTATAAAGCAGTGCTACTAAACTATTCTCTTTTTAAAGAACTCTTCGCGGTAACAGAAATTTTCCTTAAGGACCGCAAGTTTTTAGACGAAGTTTTTAGCAAGCATAAATATTAAATGTTGATTTTTCTAATCCTACGTTTAAGATTTCTATTTCTCGTCTAGCAGATTTTAAATGACGTTTGTGAAAATGTTACTTAACTATAATTCATTCAATTTGTCCCTACACATCATGATATCGCCAATGCATCATATATTATATAATGTATTGGCGATATTTATCAATGTCACAATGATTCTTAGGTATTTTTTTATGCAATAACAAGTACTATTTTGTATAAGCAATTAAGGTAAGTAATGTAACATATTTTTTCCGCTTAGAGAGTGCACTAGTATAACTCTAGTAATGTTGTCATACTGCTTTATCTGTCATGGCCGCCATGCAATCATCAGTGTTATCGATTGTCATTATCAATTATTCATCACACAACTGCCGGTATTTTAGAATTATTTTCCACATATTCCCACAACTTGTTGTCAAAACACTTGACGTATCATTTATAATAGAATGTTTTCATTTTGACAGCTGTAAACTCTAGATTTACTTTTATAGTTCAGATTTCTTCCGGCGGCCAAGTTATAATAGTAAAACCATAGCCATAATAGAATTACTTCGTTTTTTTTTTATCTTCATATTTATTGCTTTGATAACCGAATTAATGCATAGTAGATATCAGAAAGATTGATTTTAAATTATTTGAAGTAGAACATATTATAATGTTATTTTTTAATATCATGTATTTATATTATACCACATTGGTTATTCGGAAGCCAATCTTATAGCAAATATTTGTTACTTACTTAAAAATTTAAGCAGATATTTATGATTTTTATCTAAAAATGTCTACTATCACTATTAGTTGTATATGGCAATGTTAGGAGTGCATATTTGCCGATGTTGTTTGCAATACTCGTCAAAAGTCACTGTCCTACAGGCATTGCAACCGTCAATCTTGATTGCAAGGGAACCGATTGTATTACGAAATCTCATGTATTATTTATTATTTGTACTTCAGCGTGGAAGTTCACCACAGAGCATAAACTAAACTATTCCATCAGTGATATTATACAAATATACTATACAGCTCAGCTTGTTTAACCGCATAACGCGAAACGCAGTGTCTGTGGCAATGAGAAGTCTAGACGGGAACTGTAGCAAGTATTTATATCTTATATTAAATCTGAAATGTTGATGAGATTTTTGATTAATACCAACTGGCACTGCTCGTGATAAGCGAAACCAGTTATGATCTTTATTAATATCCTGGAATTAGAACAAAAAAGTTTTTTTCATATAATGCTTTTTCATTTATACATCAAGTAAATTTAAAACGATGAGACAAAACTGTGGAACTTCATACTATGATATGTTTATTTTAATATGATGATATGTTCTACCAAGTTGATTTCAATTCAATCAGACTATCAATGATATTATCATGGAAATATCTATTGGAAGTTGATTGAAATGTTGTCATTAGCAGGCTGCGTGTGTTTTTTGTTTGGGGTTTTGAAAAAAATAACAATTTTTTAAACGCGCATTTAACTATATGTATTTCCAAATTTTCGTATTTTTGTCTTTACCTTCTCCTTACCTTCTTTAAAATAGTGATTATGCGATTGAGTTACAAGTGTTTTTTTTTTAATGAAATCTCTGAATATATATCTACTTTCTTCGAATTATACAAAATATACAAATACAAAAGTATAAAAAAAATATTTTTAATAGCGGATAATTAAAACTTTTTGTGAAATTTGAAATGTAATTGAGTAATAGAAAATCCAAATTTTCAAAATTACGGCATAAAATATATTCTATATGCAATATGGGTAAACAATCAGGAATCTACTATAATAAAAAGGGTTTGTCGTATATGTCTAAAATTAATAATTTAAGAGCGATTTTTTTTGTTACCATGTCCGCTCCCAATATGGAGCATATGGACTCCTAATGGAGTTTATCTCAACAGATGTGTTTCTACAAGAACTGCTTGTTACTCAGTTGCTCAACCTCCCTTTTTCCAAAGAGAGTAGGAATAGAATGAAAGGGCTTAGGACACGACTAGTGGTTAGCTAATTGCTCTCGATACGCCGCGTTCATAGGATAGAATGGGTGGGAGGGGGGAATTCAAGACATCACATACATCCATGCCTTTGAAGAGACATTCATAAATCGACTGAAAAATCAATTTATAAAACTGCCCGTACTGGGATTCGAGCCCGTGCCCTCCGTAGCGGTAGCCAACGATGTTGACCACTCGACCACACAGGCGGCAAGAGCGAACTTAGCATCATAAAAATGACTCTTTTTCGTTGACTTATTTGTGTACTGTATGTATGTATGCGCATGTATCTATACATGTACGGATGTAATATGGGGAGAAAATGTGATTTGAAAAATAATGCATATGGAGTTCCTGTGAACTTTTTATCTCTGTAGTGATCACGCCCTTCCGTCTGCAACGGTGGAAAGGGCATACAATTTTTCAAAAAATTGACGACGAAGGAGAATAGAAGAATCTCGACGCTTACGTGTCCTGATACTTAAAGCTCCTTAAATTTGATATAAAAAAAACTTCGTTTTAATACTTTGCTCTAAGACCCTTAATTATTCAATACACAAATATACTATATTTGATTTTGAATCGTTCAAATTATGTACACTCTCATATATCTTGTCACTAACGTCCCGGGATTCGCCTTTCGGCATCTTCATGCGTTCAAGTGCACTTGAACGCCTGAAGATGCCGAAAGGCGAAACCCGGGACGTTAGTGACAAAATCTGTGGGAGTGTACATAATTTGAACGATTGAAATTCCACCAAGCACCTTCAGTCGAAATCTTAAATTATACTATATTTGATTAAATAAAAAATATTATACCATACGTTGGATATATTATACAAGTGTTTATGCGATCATTAGTGTAATGCGTTAACTGTACTTGGCCATGATAAAAATTCTATTGTATGGAACCTCTACGAGAGGCACTGCGTTATTAGCCATAATTAGCCCTAATGGCAACAATTTGGAACATTTTCACATACCGGAAACAAAAGCCTTGTCTGCGGGTAAATATGATGACATAATGGGGATCGTGAACTTGGACGGGTCGAGCACGCGCTTTCCCGGCAACGCAACACAGCTCGGTACGTGTCTGTCCTACGGTGCCGACATGCGCTTTAATGCCGGTAACGGCTACTTTTAATGAGAATTCCTAAGCACCACATGTTGCCTCTTACGGAAATATCGTCGGTTTATGGTGTAAATTATCTTAATTATTTTTGCATGTAACATTTAAAGCCGTAATACTCTACAACATAGTTTCTCAACGGGGGGGCACAAAGATTTATTTTTGTTTAGGGGAGCCACAGCACAGTTTAGAGGGGCCAAGGGCAAAATTTCTGTGATTTCGAATTCGAAACTTTTGGATTGGAATTTAAAAAAAGAAGGTTCCGCGCTGTTCATTTGAGCAAATTTGTAAATCCCTGCTATTTTGGATTTGAAATTCTTGGAAGAGCTAAAAAAAGGCCCTCTGGTAAATTTGGGAAATCCGAAAATTCCTGGGTTTTTTAAATTCTCACTTTTTTGGGAAGACAAAACAGTGGTATGGGGGGCACAGAAAAATAAAGAATCTCAAAAGGGAGCACGCGCCCAAAAAGGTTAAGAAACACTGCTCTGCAACATAGTTTCTCAACCTTTTTGAGCCCGTGGTCTCTTTTGAGTATCAATTTTTTCCGTGCCCCCATACCCGAAGTTATTAGTTTCTCAGGATTGATGACTGGGAAAATAATGAAAAATTGAATGATTTCAAATATAGTTTATATTTTTAGTCACTGACACATTTTCAAAACCTGGGAACTTACGGATTTTTCATTTAAAAAACCGGAAAACTATATGTATATTTTATATATCTCCGGAAACTGAAAAGAAAACTTTTCCGATAATAATATAAAAAAAACTGCCACAGACGAGATATCTCGTAAAATTTTTCGTGCTCAAAACGCCAGAGACGAGTAAGCTCGTCAATAATTAATTAAATTAATAGTTGCAAATTATAGCCGGCGTGCTAGGTAATTATTATTAATTATCTACGGCAGCTAAAAGGTTAATACCGATATTAAACAGCTCGTTGACAATTATTTGTAATTTACAGTAAACGCGCAATTCCATTTCTCAATTTCTCCATTCAGTTTTATCGTCACAATGGTTGAACACACAATAAATACTAAAAAAAAACACCAACATCGCAACGAACGTCGTCCAGATCAAGGGCATTCTCATTTCACACAGTGAGTAAACCATTTCTTATCAATGGCTTTCATCGTCAAATTATTATTTCGAAAGCATTTATATCAAACATAGCCAAGAGAGCATGTACAATAATAACAGACTTTAACGATGGTGTGTCTATAATTTCCGGCGCATATAAAAGGAGGCTTGGCTTCCACTGATCCACCTTTCTTTCAAAGCGCATTGATATCATTCAATAATCTTAACATCTCCTATAGCTTATTGCTTTGGCATTGCTCTCCGATTATACTTTTCTTAGAAACGATTCTTCAGAGGTTCTATCTTGCTCACGATCGTAATGTAATTTTATGGTGCTTAATATATTACAATGGATGCCGTCGAGGTTTACGCGCACTTATTTTCACTATAAAATTTAAACAATCCACGTCCTTTTTTACCGCCATTTATTCGCGGTATAACCAGCGGTGGGCTGCCAATACATTAACAAGGGGCTCGCTTAATCTCCAAGCAATTCTCAGTGTTCCGGGAAAGGAGTAATTTTCTTAACACTTCTGTGCAATTATATGCAATATTTAAATAAGCAATCGATTGTCACTTAATACACTTATAATATGTAAAAATATGCAATTTACCGTAAACTTATCAATGTAAATGGCTAAAAATGTACCACTGTGTATACTGAAGCTGTCGTAGATAGCATGTATGTTAGAAATTGTAGTTTTTTTTCTAAAATTAACAAGGGGCTCGCTGGTATTGGTAAAAATTAACAAGGGGCTCGCGCGAGCCCCTCCGAGCCGTTTTGAAGTATATTTATGAACCGTTATTAATTTAGTTTTAACCGTCCTTTTTTTCTATTGTACAAACGTGTACTATATGTATATCAACTGTGGAAAGGGAAAAGACGTAACTCACACATGTCAAATTTTACAGGAGGCGCAAAAACCGTGTTTTGATGATTTTGGGTCATATGCAAATTATGAATTATATACAACTTTGAAGTGAGCGGAGATTTCTAAACTGGTGTTTAATTGACACAATCTAATAATAATTAAAGAAATTTTGTCTAAGAAAAACTTTTATTTTAGTCTTTTTTACATGGTCATCTTTTTCAAACTGAATGGATAAAAAAAATATTATGGTGAATAAATTTATTTATTTTCTTTGAGTTATGGAAGGTGGTCGTGAAACAGAGGCTGGATACACACAACGGGTGGTGATGGAACAATCAACAACAAGCTTATATAATAGAAACGGTTCTAAAATTGTCATTTTAATTGCAGAAATATTTATCATTCTCTAATAAAGTTCATAACGATTGTGACGTACTTGCAGTGAAAACATATTATCAGGGCATATCTGATTGGAAGTCAACGGAGCTATTTTGCTATCTTCTATGGGTAGTCATCGTGTAAGAAAATTGCAACCTGCCACAGTATCATTATGGATTCTCGTTCCGGTTTTGAGCGGTTCATTATTATTACTCAAAGTGTCTTTATAGATCAGGTCAAAGCGAAAGGCTCAAATAATGATTTAATCACTTTAAAATCAGCCGTTGTTGTTTTGTATATTCCTCTCATTCATTTTTCTTAACAAGAACGCGCGTGGACAACTAATCGTAGAAAATTTAACGTCGATAATTGATCGCCGAGATAATTTAATTATCCCAAAACAATTTTACAAAACAAACTCTCACATATAACTATCTCCTACAGCAAAATCCCTCCTCAATAACAAGAATTAAATTCATTAGTATAATGTATCCACTACTAATAAATCCAATACTTCATCAGTATACTATTTCAATAAATTAATAGCAATTATCCTGTGACGATGGCCATATATATATATATCATGTATATAAATAACTTATATATGTAAAGAGTGTATGTCGGCTATCAATGTGCAATGTTTGGCAAAACACACAGTCAGCATGACTGCACGGGTAACATGTAAAGTAAAAGTTATGCTGTGTGGACAATATTGAGTATCGATGGATGCAACATGAGAACTGTTGTTGATGACGAAGCCTTGAATTATGAAAGCGCAATGGAATTGAAATATAGAGTTTTGTTAACGTAGCATTTAAGAAATTAGTATAAATAACTGGCAAAACACACAGTCAGCATGACTGCACGGGTAACATGTAAAGTAAAAGTTATGCTGTGTGGACAATATTGAGTATCGATAGATGCAACATGAGAACTATTGTTAATGACGAAACCTCTAATTAAAAGGGCAATAGAATTAAAATATAGAATTTTGTTAACGTAGCATTTAAGAAATTAGTATAAATAATTGGGAAAATCAATAAAGAAACTTACTTCAGAGTCAAAAGTCAACCCAACAAGAACGTTTTATTTCTTATAAGAAAATGAAGCTTGAACCTGAGTTAGAACGGCTAGCGTTACAATCCTAAATAACGACGATAAAATTGTGACAGAAAAAATATGTGATTAATTTGTCATTAATGGATATATGGGTCCTATGGCACAGTGGTTAGCGTTGTGGGCTTCCGTTCCTGATCTCACAGGCTCGAGTCTCAGTACGAACAGTATTTTTTTGATCGATTTTACGATTTCTGTTTAAGGCATGGGTTTTTGTGATGTCTTAAAATTCCATAGCATTTTTTTCGATCCTTTAATAACTGGACTAGGTGAATAGTTTACAACTAGTCCAGCACTAGCTTTATCCTTTTATCCCTACTACTCTCTTTGAAAAATAAAGGTTGAGCAACTGAGTAACAAACAACAAACAGTTTTTGTATAAAAACTTATATTGAGAAACCTCCATTGAATACCAAAATGAATTTAATATATTTTGCCATTATAACAAAGATTTAAAAAAAATTTACTGGGTCAATTATATAACATAGTGTTCAAAAGCACTCTCCTGTAAATGGTGCTATAGGAATTATTCGGTGCTTCTATAATTTTATATTAAAATATTACACACATTATAGCACTCGAAATAATCAGTATAATATTTTTCTACATCTTCTAACATTGACGAAATTTATTCGTAACAAATATCTTTTGCTACGAATGTGGTATCAATAATACTAAATGAAGGATGTATTTTCACACACTTATCGCTAATATTTATTCTATAATTTTTGTAAAGAAGAAAAAAACAAAAAAAATGTTACAAAAATGTGTAATTTCTGGAATAAAACTATTCGTTGTTAGTTGAACCGTGGAAGAGAATAATTACTTAGTTTTCAAATCCTTGAAATTGTTCAAATTAACACTAAAATGAATCAAATTATGCTAATTTTTATCTGATTCTCCCTTCCATAAACACAGTATGCGATTCGCTCACTCGTTAAATTGCTCTGCGTAGGTACACTATTTATGTTAAAAAATACAATGAATAAATTAATAATTCTTTTTTTTATGTACATACATATTCAAATGAAGGAAGTGTAATGTCCGTTCTTTTTATAGTCATATCCGCCCATAAAAAGTTAAACAGTATGTGAAATTTATAGACAATATTATTATTTTTACTTGAAAAACTCATTGGTAAAGACGCGAGGAAAAAAACTGATATTTTTAAAACAATTTGTATTCATAATCAAGAAATTCGACACCAAATAATTGTACACAAAACTGGTCATTTAATCGCGTAGTTTGCAAATTAAACAATGTTGTAATAGATAGATGATCTTTACCATTCGGCTATAAAAACTGAAAATATTATAAATTAATGGAAACTTGATTGTTTAAACATTAAATAATTTAAAAAATATATATTATCTGGAAAAAAAATTGAGTACTAAAACTGACACGTTTTACTTAGGGCATAATCCTGTACCCTTTTTGTGATTCCGGGATTCCGGGAGTCCCAATCATTCACCATAATATTATGCCACAATTGCTTGAGATAATTGCCAAAAAAGTGAGTAGTTAAGAGATTCCAGATTTTTTGTCATCTCAAAGTAGCGAATTGACAGATTCTTCAATTATTCAAAAGCCAGAGACTTTTTTAGCTCTATTTTTTCGTGCATTAGTGAATACCGGAATTCATACTAAACTGGTCGGGATCCATGATTACAGGATTGGAGGCCCTAGTTTCACTTGATTAAATCGTCATTTCCTATAAATTTGGTTACGTTATACAAGCTGATAACCTATAAACCGCAGTGCTTGTAATTTCAAGATCGCTTTGTACACCAAAGTATAACTTAATATTAAATTAAATTAATTTACTGTTCACGTTTTCAGTTGCGATGCAGAGCTGTACGGCACTTAAATTTGAAGTCTGATTTTCTGTGTTTAATAAACAAGAAAAGAAGAAACATCACAAAAAAAAATACCTGCTTTTTTCCAATGAAATGCCAATTAGCATTCTTATTCAGCGTGGCAGCAAAGTACTTAAATACATATTAACGCCGTTCTCATAATCACTTCTCAGTTTCTACAATTTCGCTAAACATTTTGACCCTAAAGCGTGTTAAAGTTTCACAATGTTAGTCAATTTAGACAAACGATTCTCTGTCAGCTATTCTGTATTATCGTAAGACAAGTAAAGTTTTGTCTGGCTCAAGGTTTTAAGCCGTACATTGGCAACCATTAGCCAGTAGTTTTATTAAGTTCTAATTATTAAGCTATTTCTTTTACTTTACTATACTTGTATACTCATTCATTCAAAAACATGCAGGGGTGGGCTGTAGGGGTGTTTCAGGGGCTCGAGCGAGCCCCTTGTTGAATTTTACTAAAGCCGGCGAGTCCCTTATAATTAAAGAGAAAATAATATTCTCAGATCAAATTAGTATATTACTGTAATCTCTGGCCTATATATAATCTACGACAGCTTCAGTACATGTTTATCCATTTACATTGATAATTTTACGGTAAATTGTACATTGTTACATATTATATGTGTATAAGAATCGATTTCTTAATTAAATCGATGGCTGCCACAGACGAGATATCTCGTAAATTTGTTCGTGCTCAACACGCCAGAGACGATTTATCTCGTCAATAACTAATTAAATTAATAATTGCAAATAAAATCCGGCGTGCAAGGTAATTACTATTAATTATCTACGGTAGCTAAAAGATTACGTATATTATATTATATAATTGCATAAGAGTGAACAAATTCACTCTTTCCCCAGAACACCGAGAATTGCTTTGAGATTAAGAGAGCCCCTTGTTAACGTATTGGCAGCCTACCACTGATAACACGCCGAAGTTTAATCAAACACATCATTACAATTTCATTTTGGTCGGGATATTAACACTAGACACTGATAAACATAATCATATGTATAGAAAAGACATGTACCACTACTCTCCTAACCATGTTAAAAACATACTTGCACTCCAAATTTCACACAGCATGCAGAGGTGACTGCAGTGATTGATCGTGATTTGGATGATAACACCTGCATTCTGGCTGTACAAGCCAAATGTGTGATTATTTAAGGAGTGTGCACATAAAAGAAAACGTTAGTAAGTCATTTTTAATTTATCTTAGTCCGGTGAGAGTATAATGTTTTCGTCATAGAATAAGAAAAGGTTGTTCATATCCGCTTTTAACAAGCGTAACACTGCAAGAGCTTATAATGTTTTCACATAAAAAAGTGAAACGTATGTTTACCACTTATAAAATGGCAACGATTTTTTGTCCATTGTATTGTATTATTATACTATTTTACTGAATATAGTAAAACATTTTATTACTGGTTAAATCATGTACAATACGAATAACAAATGCAACAGTGTTTTACGTTGTACATGAACGACCGCTTATTTATACCTTATTCAGAACTGAAAGACTAAGTAACGTATACAATTGAAGTGTTGTATTTATAGAAGCATTAGATATTCCTTTCGTGTAATCGTGATTTATATTTGACTTACCAGACGTGATTTGGTTCGAAGACAGTCCATCATCAGGCTGCAGCTTTCCTTGCATCTGGCGGAGTTTCGTATTGAGATCACGCGTGTGCAAGAACAGGAACAATGTCGAAGACAAGGCTATCAGAGCGATCAGCTCGCTGGTCCTGCAACAAAAGAAACAAATTATTATCATAAATTCTATCATTGAAATGGTGGAACAATGTAAACGATACGAATTCAAAACAATTTTATCATTAGAGTATGCAAAGTTAAGCTGAAGGTCTTTCATTTAAACTTTAGGAATAATTATTGAATATGTTTATCTCTTATCAGCTTAATTCAAGTAGTAACGAAGGTTACTTCTTGTTATCTGCATGCATTTTTTTAACACAACGTCTGTTATTCATTTAATATTATATTATCTTCATGAAGATTTATTTTTCATTTTAACTTATAATCTTTCATAATATGGACGTAGGACGATGTTTTGTTTAAAAGATAAATAATCATTACTTTAACATATTCAAATATTATTGCTTTGTAAGCATTTTTCATTTTAATAATTTAAGCTGTGATTTCTTGGTGAAAAGACATTGTATTGATTATATCTTAGCACATTAATGTATATTTTGATAATTCTCAGCAAAATGTTGATTCAATTGAAAGACTCATATTATAATAACAATACACGAATTTTCCATTATAAGTCGTCATAATTTGGAGCATATAGACACCTAATAAATCACCTGTACACAATTTGCTTAGCGATAATTGGTTTTAAATCTTTGTTGCTTAACCTATCTCTTCGGAGAAGGCAAGCAAAAAACGGCATGCTTACGAAAAAAAAAATAGTTAGCTACTCGCTCTGCCTATGATCCGTTTTTCAGTAAGAGCGTTGAAAACATCACTGACAACCATTTCTTTAGATTTAAATAATATCAAGAATCATTAAGTATAAAATAAAACAGTTAAGAATTTCGACAGTATTTGCACACTAAACGAACCAGCTTGACTTTCGATACATAAAATGTAAAGGAGTCAACATTTAAATTTGAATCGTTCAAATGTATTTGAATTTGTTATGAAATCAACATTTGCAATGAATTTACAGACATCGATGTTGTCTTTGAAGAGAGAAAATTGGTTAATTTTAAAAATATAAACAACATTAAAATCGCGTACAATATTCGAAAAACTGAATACTTCCAAATATGACAAATCAATTGCTAACCAAAAGATGTAGAAACTTAGATCACTGCTTTTCATTTTACTTTAAGGCTTGGTGGCACACTGACAAATTAACAGTTTACACTTTACTGTCTATATAACCTGAATTAGCAATGAGATCAATTTTATACTTTCTAGATATTTAACGAGACGTATTTTAAACATGACAATATATATGTTAATTATTGGCTATTCGCTTAACCAGCATTTTCATAAATAAAACTCATTTACTACCCGACGTTTTAATGCGATCGTAAAAGATAACACTTTATATTTTATTACGGCCATCGATGAATTAAATTCTGTACCATAAATGTAATTCGCATTATTGAAATGAATAATAAATGTCATCTTATAGATTACATAATTTAGAATATAACTATGCATTAATGCATATCCAAATGAAAAAATATACCAAGAACTAGGGTAGCCAAACTTTCCTTGCAACATAAGTCGTATGCTATTTTACTCCTATTGTACCATCAAGTTTTTCGCGGTACTTTAGAAACAAAAACAATAATTAATGTTTGACAATATTATTAGACAATTTAAATATACACGAAACAAATTGGCCTCTCAAAAGAGTGTCAAAAACAGGGAAGATTGTTAAACAAATAAAATTTATTTAAACAAAATAAAAAACACGTATAGTTTAATATAGCATAGCTCTTTTTTATCAATTTATGACGTGATATTAAAACCACTTGAATACCAAGCAGACACTGGTGTCCGCAACCGAACACGGATGTTCAAGACATTTAAAAAATCAAATACTTGGTATTGTATTAGAATATAAGCAATAGTTTGATGAATATGTGTAGTCATATCTATACTGAGTCAATATAGGTTTTTAAAATATCGAATTCGAGTGTATATTAGGCAAAATTATTTTTCCCAAAAACACGTAGTATCTCTGAGACATATTAATGATTTATTTGCGCGGTATTCAAGCGGTTAAATCACTTTTGTTAACAGCAGAGGAAACTGCCAAAATATATTTATTATAATGTTTTATATGGAATTTAAAAAAAATACATCTGGTCACTTGACACTATAAACATATTGCTCCTTATATTATTTCATGCAAATGAAGTTGATGATTGTTTGATTGATGGTCCATAAATAATTTATTGTTTTATCATAGTATTATTACGATTGTCAATTTAAAATATTACACAATTATTCAATGTATTACGGTGAATGTTTTCTTATGATCATGGTGCATTTTTTTTTACAACTCAACAGACTTCCATTGTATTTAAAACTATCGACTTTGGTAGTAAACTTCATTGTAGACTGAAATAATTCCTGAATACCAATAAGTGTTTCGATAATACGCCAACGTCGGAACAATTTATTATAACAAGCATATTATTCTCATTCGAATAATGGAGTGAGGCAAACAAAAACATTTTTTTAAATCTAATCAAAAGTGAACGTTTTTTATTGAAATTAGTCAATTCTTTTTGGGAAGAAAAAATAATAATACAGTTCGTAAATTTGTCTTAAATATAATCAACGCCTTAACAAAATTATTAATTAGAAATTACTATTGATACTTTTAAGTTTGAAAAAAGATGAGCTTGTGAAAATTAAACCAAGAAAAATTACTGAAAAAAAGGTTTTTCATAGACAATTAATTAAATTAATATTAGATTATGTCAATTAAACACCAGTTTAGAAATCTCCGTGCACTTCAAGGTTGTGGATATTTCATAATGTACATATGGCCCAAAATCATCAAAATACGTTTTTTGTGCTTCCTGTAAAATTTGCTATGCCTAGGTTACGTCATTTTTTCTTTCCACAGTCAATATGTGTGGGTAGAATAGAGTTGAGTGTAGACTGTTTACCAACAACCGGATAGACTGCAATTAAATGCATCAAGCTGCGATCACTTGAGATTAAAGAAGTGCATCTGCGAATGGATACGAAATGAGGTGGTCGGTCTTCAGCTGTGTGCTAGAAGCGGAGGCCGGTTCGCTAAAAAGTGGGTGACCCGCCTCTTGTCTGGTAAGATACCAGCATCGCGGCCGCATCCGACTATCTGAACATTCACCCATAACTTATAAAGAGAAACTGAAATGATATATCGTCGGCTTAGATGCAGGATTCCTACCATTATCGTCGTACACAGATTAATAATCTACAGACATATTTGAGAGGCCTTTAATCGTAGTTTACTCATTTTGAATATTAATTAAATGGCGTATTCAATTAATAAGTATCGTAAAATTTGTTGAAGAGTGTATTCGATGTCGCTTAGCGAGTGTGTATTATTATTGAATATGAAATTTTCTAAAATATCAATAGACACCGACAAAATTCTCAGTAAGACATCTAATATATAAAAATGAATGTTTGTCTGTTCGTACTTTATGCGTTGCTACACCGCTCACCCGATTGCAATAAAACATTAACAAACTTTTACTTGCACTTTCGGGAAGGTTATAGGCATATTTAAATGAACTTACAGTAGGTCTTATATTTAAAAATCACTGTTTGTATGTCTGCCATACAGTTAATTTTGACAACGTGTGCTTGCACTTGCGTAAAGTTTATAATACAATTACCATAAAGTAGGTGACGCGTGTGTCGTACCATAAACAATCAGCAGCGAACGTCAAACAGACAGAAAAAGAAAACATGCACTTCAATAAACACAATTAAAACACAAACACTTTCTTTTTTTGAGTGGAACCGGCTAGTATCTTATAAACATTACTTAGAGCGTCAAGTATGAAAAATACAATCGGTACATTTATCTTACTCTCTTACGTTACAGACTGATATCTAGCTAGCCACCAGCACTTGTAAAGGTTACGAGCTGTGACACCTTACCTATCCAATAAAGAAGCGGTCTCGTTCTCCCTTCAGAACCAAAAAATAATTACTTTATGCTCATCCACAAGTGATATAGGACCTTCCCAAGAAGTCGTTGGGTTTAGGCAAATGTACATACTTATGCTCCTATATTCTAATAATTTAAGATTTTGACTGAGGGTACTTGGTGAAATTTCAATATTAAATTTGAATCCCTTGACTTCTAGAATATTCCTTTAAAAATTCATAAGAATATGAGATTGAAAGAGATGATGATTCCGTTTCCAAAGAGACCTCTCAATTCCGAGAGTTTTTTCAAACAATAAACGTTAAATCACTAGCATAGTGAGATAAACGCTAGTTAAATTTACTTTAAACAATGTAGTACAAGTATAATCAACAATTGAGATTGGTGTTATTTACGCATAGGAACATTTTCATCATATTTTCATTAATTTGAATAATACATTTCAAATGAAATTCGTACGACATCAGAGTTTAATAATAATTTCAATAAGCGATCAACTCTCAAGAAACTGTTTTTATAAAAGTTTTGCAAATCAGTTAGAGTCAGGTTATTCTACGGATGAAAAATGTAATTGGGATCAGATTTCGCTTCGTATGGTAAAAACCAGTTTTTTGAAAACGAAATTCTTACAAAAACTAACCACAGCTCACCATTTTTTGTTTGTTCTATTTTTTCGTTTATAACGAAATGCGGTTTACAGAAAATAATAAAACAATAAATTTGTCATATACTTAGCCTCAATAAATGTATTATACTCAATTTTTCTTTGGACTATTTTCGTGAATATGAATAACGGTATTATACGTCTTTGTTCCATATCCGCTCCCTAAACGGAACATATGGTCACCACAAAGATCCTCCAAGATTCTCAATCCCCCGCCAGTCTTTTTGCTTTCTCTCAGGTTATCCCAGCGTCCCATAGCTCCGCTGAGTACATCCTGTGGATGGTCATCAGTGGTCTTCCACGACGCCGGGCTCCAACTAGTTGATAGAAGAGACAGGCAGGGTTCAGACTCTATTGAAGCATCCTCAGCATATGTCCAAGCCAGGTCCATCGCCACTTCTTTATTTTAGACGTAATAAGAGACTGGTTAGTCCGTTCTCTAATCTCCGTGTTCCAAATATACACGCTTAGATTATTCTATTCATTCATGTCGACTTTCAATTTGGAGCAGATCAACTCTAAGTAAAACAACTTAAGTCAACCTATATTTAGGAAGAAGAAAACAATAGAAACATGCGAAAAGAACTAGTAGCTAGAGATTTGCCCTATCTGCACCTCATTTTTAGAATCGAATACAGAAGATAGATGGAAGGGAATGTATACATCTGCTGTGGCTACATTTAGTAAGCGAAAAAACAATTTATTTTGTTGAACAAACATTGCCGAATAAATTGAATCACTCATGCTTCAGAAATAAATGCAGTGTCATGTGAAATAATACAAAGGAGTTCTAGCATCAAAATAAAAACAAAAGCTTGATACTAACCATTTTTCAATTCATTTCGTGTCCCAATGTGAATCATATTGTAATGGCATCTTACTAGAAGTATCTTAACATAAGTGTTTTAAAGAGAACAACTCAGTTGCTTAACTTTTATATTATTTCGAAGGTATGTTAGTAGGATAAAAAAGAATATGACTTCAAAAGAACTAGTGGATATATTTCGATGGATTCGGCGGTAACTTTGTGGAAGTTCAGTTTAATATATAATTTAAGTTTGAATTCAAATTGATGCAACTCGTTAGATAATCATTTTGTTATGTAAATGTCATTTGTAGTATCATTATTGTTTGTTTGTTTTCTATTCTCCCCTCCTTGCTTCCCGTTTTTATTTTGATAATATATCATGTTAGAATGTTAAAATTAAAATCATTCGTACTTAAAGAAGCATTGTGAAAGTACGATTGTCTGAGGATGCCTCTAAAAGAGGCAAAATACGTATCACAGTTAGTAACACAATACGTAGAATAATCTAAGTTACTTTTGATTTTATATTAACTAGTGGATTATTAACCATTCTTGCAAAGCTTCGTTATTTTAGGATTGGAAAGGATGTAGGGAGTTGTTTAGGCATTACAAACACCCATGCCATCGAACATTAATTGATAAAATAATTGAAAAAAAAATACTGAATACTAGAATAACTAGACTTCATTTTAGTTAACCTTAGCCAAACAATTCATACAGCATGCATATTCATGACTAACTACCTAAGCGACACTGGTCTTCTATATTAATAAAGTAAAATGTGCTACAAAAGTTTTCTACCATGGATTAACAGTAACAAATATTATTACTTATGTTCCCACCAGGTGCTCTCGTTGTAAGGACTGCTGTATTGAAATCTTTCTTGTATTTCCCAATCATTTAGCGGAGGTTTTTAGTACAAACTTTTGCCTGTATTTACTATTTCACCACGTCATCTCGTTAACGAAAACAATTTCCATATACGGAGTCAATTCAAAATAACTAGTTCGGTTGCAATGTGCATGTAACGTACCAGCAGATGTATTTATCATTGTAAACGACTATACACAAAAGCCTTTCAAAAATACCTCTATTACTTGAAAAGTTATTACTATATTTTTCAATCAATTGTGTCGTCATCGTTAATTATAATTGTGTTTATGTAATAGATGTTGGCCATTTTCTTTATGAAATAAATAAATAAAATTTTATATCGGCAAAACAGAAAGGACACTGAACACCAGATTATCAGAACATTTGGCAGCCTTTTCATTGAAAAAAACACGTCTACTTTTGCTAATCACTTAAATTCGGAAGGACACGTGTTCAATCAGGAACGATGGATAAAAAAGTCACACCCAAATACGGACGGTTATAAGCTACTTTACCAGGAAATTTTGGAAATAAACAGAGCACAACCGCATCGCCTTCCGATTTTAAATGAAATATTAAATATGCCGGGGTCTCCACTCCTATACCTTATATAAATATAATCATAAAACCTTTTCCGACAAACAAATAAATATAATTCTTAAAACCACTCACTACTCAAATCTTTGGGCATTCCCATGAGCTTATCTTTTTCGCCAGCAATAGCTTTAAACGCAATGATACATTTATTTACTATATAAACACGAAACATTCATTTACTAAGCGTCAGTTCAAGTTCATCCGTGCACTTGAACGGCTGAAGATGCCGAAAGGCGAAACCTTAGTGACAAAATCTGTGAGAATGTACATAATTTGAACGATTCAAATTTAAAAGTATATGGGTTAAATAATATAAGCTTTTTTTGGGGCCCATTAGATTCGAAGGCTTCAAGCACGCGCCTCATGTGCTTATAGGGTTATTTGAAACTGCTAACACTCTCAAAATGGATTACCCCAAACCAATAATTAAAAAACTATCGATACGTTATTTTCCTCTCCTCGACTCTTCAAAAGTAAAATATTCGATGCCCGAAAGTACGAATCTATATTATCGTCAATAATTAAGAAATTATAATTAATATCTTTGATACGCATAAGAATAAATAATCTAAAAGAAGATATGTATGTACAATAGCAATATTTTATTATACAAGTGGAGTGATAAAGTCAACAGTTTCTTTAGTATTAAATTAAACTACCATTCAATCATAAAAAATACTATTTTTTTTACAATCATGTCTGTTTTCAATGTGAACCATACGTACTACAAATAGAGTACCTTTGGATACATTGTTAGACTCGTTGTTTAGTCACTCAACTTCTTTTGAAAAGGATGGGACTATGAAAGGACTGGTGGTTAGATCACCAATCTCCCAAACGTCCCATTTTAGGAATATATTCGAAACATAAAGTTTATACATTATATAAATGAATGTCTTTCGCAACAAATATATACATCGGTTGAAATTTCAAATGAATACGACCATACGTCTGCAATACCTGTTAATAAATATAACATTTAATTCTTTCGAAAGAACATAGTGATTATTTATATTTTTTGTAAAAGCTTTAACTGGATCAACATAATTATTAAAAATTTAAAAAAAAATCTCACTGCAGATCATGCAAAATGCTGCAACAACAATCTCGTTGATTATTTTTTCAGCCTGGCAATAAACACAACATAAACGCTCCAACAGTTTTAGATCATCGAATCAATCAATAATTCCTTTGCTAATCTTTTAATCGTGATAATCTCAATTTGGCATGCAATCATTTATCTACTTTGATCATCTACGGACGCCATCGCAGTTTTTTGTACTTCAATTTAATAATGCTATGATTCGTTTTCACGAAACGTAGGGTAGTTAATACATTTTAAAAGTGAGAGGATGTGATGGATCGGAATTTGTGGTCTACTTTTGTTTTGCAGCTGCCAATAAATTGTGTTTTCGTGTAGTCATTAATCTTAATCATTTTTGGCTATTAAACATATGTAGAAACTTTACAAAAGATTTGACGTTCCTTTCTCTATTGTTTTTAAGTCTAATAAATTATTTTATAGTTGTGGATTCATTAGTTTCTTCATAAATCAAATCAAACTAGTTTATATTTATTACGTTTCTTTATATCCATCGCTCAAATTTTTTAAAAGTAAAGCTTAAAGCGAAAATTTTATTATTAACGTATTCATGCTAGTTTTTTTTAAAGAAAAATATTTGGAGAACATAAACAGATCTTGTGCCAAAGTATTTGAAAAAATAGTTTATTGTAAGTACAGTACATGACATTACAACTGAGGCCAATTCGCCATGTACTTGACAAATATAATGAGACAAAATATAAAATAAAACTACATAATACATCAAAATCAACATACAAAATCAAGAAATAAAATAGTAAAATTTATTATTGTAAAAATATTTTTAACAGCTATTGTCATGTGCGTTTTAAAGTGTGGTTTACATTGATGAACAGAATTTTATTTGACGTTTGGTTCTTTCAATTGTATTTTGTGAAATTAACAAAATCAAACATTTTTTTATTCACATTTCATAGATAACGTCCAGCTAAGTCAAGAAAGGGAAAAATATGTTTTTAATGCACGTATATAAAATATCTATTTATAATATACTATATTTATGAAAATTCTAATTTGACTGCATTAATTTATCATTTCGAAATACGGACCGCTATACAGGGAATTATCATATACGCTACAGGAAACTTCTCCATAAGGAGTTTTCATAGTTTTTCAACCTTTTTAAGACCGTGGACTCTTTTGAGTATCAAATTTTTCTGTGGCCTCCATACATGTTTTGTAATATTGTAGTATAGGTTTTATAAGGAATTTTGGGATTCTCCAAAACGACAAGACGCGAGACTTTTTTTTAGATCTTTCCAGAATTTCCAATGTTAAAAAAACCCTGGAATTTACAAATTTTCCAATATAAAATGACGTGAGACATTTTTTTTAGCTGTTGTCAGACATTTCAATTTGTAAAACGCAGTAGTTTACAAATTTCGTTAAATGTGTAAATCTATTAATTTATTTATTGTTTAAAAAGTGTACGTTAGAGCTGACGCCAATTCGCCATGCACTTGACAAATGTAATGGGAAAAAAACAGTACATAATACATCAAAATCAAGAAATAAAATAGTAAAACCTAACAAACAGTTCACAAATACTGTCACTAAAAATGTCCACTTCTCTAGGCAACGAGTTGATCAGTCGAACGGCCCTTGGAACTGGTGACTCATGCATCTTACGCGATGAAGTAAATATTTTGTCACTGTCCGATTTTCAAAACCTGCGAGTTTATAGATATTTGCTCGTGGCCTCCAAGACTGTACTGTGGCTCCCCATTAAGAAACACTGGTCTAGATCCCTGACAATTTCCGGGATCATATCACGTATACATTTCTTTTCTAAAGCTTTATCCGTTATGATACCATGTAAGATTTAATTACATAATATAATCATAATTACTGTACATACACAAAGCAAAAGTCCAAGAAGAAGATTAAATTTTGTTATTACATTTAATACAACTTTTTATCTGATGACATTTCTTAAGGTTCACTACCATATTCTGCATAATATAATTTATTTAATGCTATCTCTGACGGTCGGTAAAATTACACAGTGCTGCATTCATAATTACGGTTATTTAAACGGAAGGTGCAGAGATTTAATCGCCCATGAGAATGAAATTTTGTTTTGTCTCTTGTACGAGAAGAATAAGAGTATATATTGTGTTACGGGAAACAAGAAACTGTTCTAACGGATCAATTATAACAGTTGTGATAATTTTATTATGCTTTTTTAATCTACTATTTCTTTCTTGATAAATTTAATTATTCTTGTGATATTTTCATATACTCTAAATTGGAAGTAAATATTCAAAAAAAAACTGACAAGTATGATCAGGAAAATCAGACCAATTAGTTTATGAATATTTTCTAGCTAATCAATAATTTCACTTTCACTTATATTGTATTAAAATCTTAAAGAATTTTTTCGTCATATGCAAATGTGCTATTTTTATGTCACATCCTTTTCTTTGTGGGGGTGACTTATTTTTCTTTGTTAAATCTTTATTACGGAAGATAATTACTGTCTTTTTTTGAGTCACAACACACTTTCATGAATGAGATGAGATGCAGTTTTTGCCGATTTCATAATAAAAAACATATGTCATATTTGAATATTCACTCGAAAAACAGATTTCAACTGTTGTCAAAATTAAAATATTATATTTTGTCACTCATTTAAATGACTTAATTAAATATTTCTAACCGTGGGAAAATTTTGATATTTAAAAAACGTATTTCCACATTTAAATAATTTTGCATTTTCATGCTTTAACTATCAAAATAATGACATTGGAATACGTAAACGAGAAAATAATTCTATATAATAAATACAGCAAAAAATCATACTTTTAAACTACATTTGTGTGGGAAAATACATGAATAAGCAATGAATTCATATTAAACTACATGTTTCAAATTTAATAATGGGGTGGAACGTAAAAAATAAACCACAATTAAGTTGAACATATCCTTGATGTATTCGGCAGTTACTTTAAGGGACATTTATTCTTAACATTTTTATGTGAAATAACAATCATAATAATTTTACTTTTGTAAAAATAATATGATTGTTATTTCACTTAGTTTGTCACATCTTGGCTATAATTATAATCTAACATATAAAAACGAATGTTTGTTTGTTCTTATTTTATGCGTTTCCACACTGCTCATCCGATTGCAATAAAACTTTGACAAACTTTTTACTTGCACTTCCGGAAAGGTTATATGTTTAGTAAAATTAGCTTACAGTAGGTCTTATATATAAAAATCAATGTTTGTATGTCTGCTATAAAGTTCATTTTTACAACGTATGCTTGCACTTGTGTGAAGGTTATAGTACAATTAACTTACAGTAGGTGACGCGTGTGTCATGCCATAGACAATCGGCAGGAAACTTCAAACGTATAACAGACAGAAAAATAAATCATGCACTTGAATAAACACAAATAAAACTTAAACACTTTCTTTCTTTGAGAGGCATTGCAACGCAAGCCGGGAACCGGCTAGTTTTAAATAAAAACAACAATTATTATGTGCAATATGCCAAGTCTGATGATATTTCTCAAACAAACGAGTATAAATTGCCGCAATTGGCAATATATCAAAGTTTTCAATTTTATTTTTAGTAGAAAACAATCGTAGAAAGGAATACAATATAATATATACGTCCAAATTAGAAATCAATCTATCTAAATTCAAAAGTTAAAAGGGTATTTTTAAGCATACAACTCAATATGATTGATATGTTCGAAACACTATCACAATATACCTATTAATACTGATACCTAATATTACATTTTTAATTAGATAATTCATGGTTTGTTTCAATTAAACAATAACGGATAATCGATATTGTATAACCCATGAAAAATTCTGCATGACATTACAAATTTAATTAACATGATCCTAACTTGTAAACGCCATACACTCTCCTTGTGAATGTTTTGTAAAAAAAAGGTGTACCAATTACAAACTACATATACAGAAAACGTGATGTTAACATCTTCTCTTTGATAAGTGTATAAAGTATTAAGTTTCTTCAGTTGTCATCAGTGGCCCAGTTCTGGAACAACCGGTTCCGCGCTTTACTAGTTTATTTGTATCTACCAATTTTTCTTTTGTGCTTATATTTTTTCGACACAGTTTCTGGCCGTGTAGTGAGATGTCATATACACTTTTACTGTGTCATCTTGCGTGATAAATGTTACGTATAATTTCACACAATTTAAACAAAAATGCCGTTTACAGGTGGGTAACACGTGTTTATGTAATGTTTAAATTGACCTCTGAAATATTTGTTTTTGTGAGAAGCAATATTTGACTTGCCACATGATTCATCAGCAAAAAGTACGCATAATATATTTACAATACCAAAGAATGTTTCTAGCCGTACGTGCAAATAAAAAATCAACCTAATTCTTGATGCATAAAGTTAGATTATAATTTATTTTTTAAGTTTAACCGCCCTTTTGATGGCTCTAAGAAAAGGTAAACACTTGAGGATAATAAATGATAAATCATTGAAACGTTTCAAAAACAATCAAATCTTGTTTTTTGGATTCTAATGATCTTATTTCTTTGGCAAAATATAGCAAAAAGATAACGATGGCACTCAAATAAAATGAAATTATACACAAAATCAACTCTTTTCTGTAGATGCAGATGAAAATGTAATCTTAATTTTCTTATTTTTATTCATTTGCTAACCAAATGATTGCTGCCCTGCGTGTGGCCTTTGGCTTAGGGGCATCATGTGGATTAACGTGCAGTGCTGTGCATTTGTCATTTTGAAAGGGCTTAAAGTATATGTTTTTATCTCAAAATAACAACTTACAAAAACTTCGCGGCATTTGAAAAGTTTGCCAATTTTTATGGGGATCGTCACAACCTTGATTTCTCACTAGAGTCAATAAACTCGTCTATATCGATGAGCTCTCAGTATACGGTATATACACAAGATACTTAACCGCTTGAATACCGCGCAAATAAATCATTAATATATCCCGAAGATATTGCGTGTTTTTGAGAAAAATAATTTTGCCTAATATACACTCGAATCCGATATTTTAAAAACCTATATTGACTCAGTATAGATAGCACTAAACATATTCATAAAAATATTGCTTATATTCTATTACAATACCAAGTATTTCATTTTTTAAATGTCTTTGAAATCCGTGTTCACTTGCATATGTTCCGGACACAGGTGTCCGCTTGATATTCAAGTGGTTAATATCAAATTGATTAAAGTGGCTGAGCTAGTCACACTTTTTTATTTTATTTTTTGAAGCATATTAGTGCACGATTCAAAATCAGTCCCGTGCAGTTCTGCTCGGGTCATGAATGTGAGGATTAGACTCCTTTTATTCTGTCGATGGCGTTGTGAAAGGCGACCATTAAACGTTGTCTGTATATACACAACGAGTGGTGGTGGGAAATCAATAAAAAATAAATAGTTTATTCTGGAATGGTTAAATATTTCTGTCTGTTTATTTATTAGTGTATTAAATAGAATTATAAGAGATCAAAAGATTATAATGTTACTGCCTTTAACATGCTACAATACTTCCAGAGAATGAGTCAACGCATTTAAACTAATGCGAAAATCAGTATAAATAGTTTCATATCAATTTATTTTGACGAAACTGAATATTAGAGTGATACTACTTTGTAGCACCGAGATGGCATTTTATTATCCTGCTTATAACTGCACTACCTGGTCTGATAATAATCCTTGCATAAATTAATAAAAATAAACAGCCATATCGGAATAACCGCAGGCTATATTTCCGCTCGGCTATATTAAATGTTCGAAGGATTGATAGTACTGTTCCGCCTGCATACAAAATAAAAGTTATTGAAGTTATAGTAATTATATCCTAACAAGTCATAATAAATTATATGACCGCTTTTAGTTATCTTAATGTAGTTGTATGATACTGCAAATTTATAATTCATTCCTAGAAAAACATGGGACATGTGGATTCAATTTTTAAATCAATCACAATTATATGATACGGTATATTAATTCATTAGACCATGGGTGTCTAACCGGTAGATCGCGGTTGACCGGTCAATCCCAAAGCAAAATTCGGTCCATCTAGAAAGCTTCCGTGAATTTCAAAAACATATATAATTTAAATATAAAATATACAAAAATACTAAAATTTAATTATTTTGTAAGGACATACCTATCTTATGATATGTATTTCGCATTTAAAGTAAACATATCTAAGTTTAAAGAAGGGAAAAACCCTAAATAATATTTCGTATAAGAACCATGTTAGAAGTCGATCACGAGAAAACTTAAGATTGAAAAGTCGATCCCAGGTCAAAAAAGGTTGGACACCATTGTTAGTGAAATTAAAACTCCCGCTACAATCGCCTATTTAATAATTTATGATTTCGACTGAAGATGCTTGGTGAAATTTCAATATTAAATTTGAACCGTTCAAACTATGTACCACCAGGGTTTCGTCTTCCGGAATCTTCAGGCGTTCAAGTGCACGGATGAACTCAAGTAAATAAATGTGTCGTGTTTATATAAGAAATAAATGTATCACTAAGTTTAGGCCATTGCTGGCGAAATGGATTAATCCATGGAAATGTCCACAGATTTGAATGGTGAGTAATTTCAAGAATTATATTTATTCTTTTTGCTGGAAGAATTTACGATTGTATAAACTATTTAATACCGAAATATACTTTATAATATTATAGGGTAGAATTTTTACTGTCTCAATATTTTTTCCCTTGTTCCTGGCACTGGTTTATACAATGTGATCTCATTAGGGTAAATAATTTACCCGCGGCGTAATGGCGGCGCTGCTTTTCTGTTTGAGATAATTCGCTGCTTATGCCTGCATTAAAGATGTTGTTTTGTTCATATTTGGATTGTTAGAACAAAGCAAATAGATTTTACAGTTAACAAAAAGGATAAATGCATTACAAAATCGGGTTCCTGTTCATTTTCAAAGATAATGATCGAGATAGCATCGTTAACTGAAAAATCCTGTTTACTAATAACACCAAGCTGAGATTCGAATCAAATTGAAACTTTAGGCGACATAAATTCATTTGTGGTAAATTATTTCTTTATTTTTATTTTGGATTCAAATTTAAACGTCAGTTAGGCCAGCTTTATCATATTACTATTATTTTTTAAAAATACAATACATTTTATACATTATAGTTATTATAAACCTAAATTTGAATCGTTCAAATTGTGTACATTCACACAAATTTTGTCACGATTCAAATTTAATATTGAAATTCCACCAAGCATCTTTAGTCGAAATCTTAAATTATATTATATACCTATTTTTTTAAATGTAAATCTTTAATCATCGGTCATGAATGTTTTCGTGTAAAATACAACTGTTCAAAGTTCTGAGTTAAAAAGCTTTCAATTATTCGTTATAATTTTCTTGAAACACATTTTTCAGTTTATAAAATGGGAATCATAAAAAATATAATTTTCTGTAAAAAAAATATTTATTTAAGAAGTATACAACTTTTTAATCTATTTAGAAAAGGTGTAATTTCATGAATATTTTTTCACTATATTTTGATTATCTATATTAATATTTTATTTATCTTGAAAGCAAAATACTACGTAAAATTTTGGGAGTAAACGGTTAAAAGGTAATTAAATAACGGTTATTCATATATATCAAGGGTTACCAACCTTTTCGTACCCTAGAGTGCAATAATATTGGTAGGGTGGCAAGCACCTCGTTTTTTCAAAATTTCACCGAGGAATTCGAAAATCAAGTTGGCGGGCGCATCAGAATCAATTGGCGGGCACGGGGTTGGTAACCTCTGATATAGATCTTACGAATATTCCTAATTATATTTTCTTTTGCCGTCCATTTATTTTTTAGCTCACATAATATTATTGTTCTAAGCTTAACTTTCATTAATAATGGTTTTATTTTTATTTTAAGTACAAGGCGACCTTCACATATAATTAAATATGATATTCAAATTAGTTTGTGAAACTTTTCTCCGAATTCTATTGTTGTCAATGATTTATGATATTTTTAGACACAACTTTTCTCATGTTTAATTAGATTAATTTAATCTTATCGTGCAAATGGCAGATTTTATTTTATAATTAAGTAAATCAAATGAAATATATTTTATTACAATGGGATTCGTATTTTAAACACATGCGTGAAAATACAAAATTTCTCTTAGTAAAAGTATTTTAATTGATGTTAATATATAAACTCTTTTACATTCTCAAATGTTTAATATAAGTAGAGTGAAGTAAAATTATCGTTACGTTATTAATGCTATTGTATGTTAATCTACGTTTCAAAGTAATCTTTTGTGAATGTCAGTGACAGTTTAAAAATCAATACTTTTTAACAAGACTGTAATTTTAAATAAAGGTGGGGTGCACCCATCCTTCAGCGCATATGGAATGGTTGATAAGCCAACGCAAAATTTGACAATATTAACAAAAAATATTGTCGGGTCCGTAGTACAGCGGTCAACGTCGTTTGCTTCCGTGATGGATCTCCTAATATGGACAACAGTTTTCAATCGATTTCTGTTCGTATGGGTGTTTGTGATGCCTAAAATGTCCTTCCCGCATTTCTGATCCTTGAACAACGAGGCATAAAGAGAACGATGACTAGTCAACCACTAGTCTTGTTTTAGCCTTATTATTCTATCTCAACTACTCTCTTCGAAAAATAGAGATTGAGCGACTGAAAAACAAAAAGTGTCGTAGAGCACTTATGTTGAGATAAATAGGCCATATGCTCCACATTGGGAGCGAACATTGATAAAAAAAAACATTAAAAAATAAAAATCTTTTGTATTTATTCTACATTTATTTATTAGTATCAAGGCTGGCTTAGCTCATCACAAATATACTGTAATTCCCCAATTTGTTTTTTTGATAATGATTTTTAAGATTTGTCTTTGACTATATTGTTTGAAGCATTTCTTACTAAATTATGTTTAAGTGATTGCAAATCAATGGCATTTACGTGTTAGAAGTTTTAAAATTTTAATTATAGTCAGCTTAGTGCAACTTATTCACATTTTGCATCATTATCTAGAAATTATATTATCAATTTCCTGTTACTCCTATAGTAATATCACTTGATTTCGTATAAATGACACTATATCAGTTGAAAACTATTCTATTCACTATTCAATAGACGGCATTTAAATCCAATATATTCAGCCGTAAATCAAATCAATTATGTCATGTATATGATTTACATGCAGCCAAATATTATTTTATAAAATATTTGAAAGAATCTGGAAAAAAATATTTTTTTCTCCATTTTTAGCCCCAATAGTTGTAAGCCAAGAACTGACCGTGTGTTAATTTGTGTACCTGGTTGACACCGATCTGAGAAATATTTATACTTTTATTTCTAGTTTTTGGATGTAAAAAGGTTGAAAAACACTGGTTTAGTTTACACATACGCGTGGTTTCGTATTATGTCATATTATGAAATGTCTTCATTACAAGATTTGGAATCTGTAACGTATATATTTAAAAAAAAAAACGCCAAAGAATTGAATTAGGTGATACGATGTAATGCAACATTCTACAGAAATAAAAGAAATTTAATAACTTTATAGCCGTAATACAAAATTTTTGACACGTATCTATCAATTATTTCAGTCGTAGCATTAAAATTATATCAAAAGAATATTCTTTGCACGTAATTCAAAGCGAGAATAATGATCGCACTGAATCATTAAAAAGTACGCAAGTGTTACATATTATTAAATATTAGTTCTACACTTTTTTTATACTCATTACAACATCTAGTAAAAAATAAGAATTCAGCCGCGTTATGCACGCTTGCACTAGGAACTTCAATCAAATTAAGAGCATCGAGAAAAAATGTTATATATTATCTTAATATAAAATAAATGTTTACTTCTAATATCTAGCGGTGAACGGATTCTACCGAACATTACTTTTCCGAACACGAACATTCCGAACAGGAATAGTCCGAACACGAACTCTCCGAACAAGAATACTCCGAACACCGATTCTTTCGGACACAGAATCTTCCGCATACAGAACCTTCCGGACTTAGAATACTTCGCACACCGAATACTCCGAACGCTTAAACATTTTTATATTATTTAAATATATAATTAAATATTATTTAAATATTTAAAAATTAATATATTTAAAAACATTAGTATTTAGTATTCTTTCGAAGCATACATACAATATTTTAAGATATATTTTTACACCGAATTGCACAAAATATGCATTAAACATTTGCCACCCATTTCATCGAAATTCAACAATAATATCTTTGAAGTAAATTTCATATATGTTGAATCTATGGCGCAGCGGTTAGCGTTGTTGGCTTCTGTGCGGGTTCGAGTCCCATTACAAACAGCACAATCAAATCAAAGATATCAAAATTTAGTTATTTCGCAATTAACGAAACCGACCCTGATCTTAATAAAAAATGGAGAATTGGTACAAAAATAGTTTTATATTTTTTACCGAAGATTTCAAAGCTAGTAACTGTAATCGCTGTAAAACATTCTTGATTGCGTATGTTGAAATCTCTCTGAATCATCCGATATCATATTTTATTCTCGTGGATGCATTTTTTCATCGATTGGTAAAGATGAAATAAAAAATTATTGCGCATAAGTGAGACGAATGATTTGCATCCCAAGATGTCGAAACGAGAACAACCAAAGTAAAACGACACGATAAATTTCATACTATCCAGAACGGTTGCAATGCTTATAATTGGTTTAGTATATGAATTACATATCGCTGAAGGCTGAAGGCATCAAACTGATGAAACATTCACGTAAAGCTCCTATTAATCTCGAATTTAAAGTTAATTTATTTTCTTTAGATGAGATATGTATCATGTTTTTATATTTAATGATAAGCAATTAAAAAAGTTAGTATCAATAAATTATTATCACATATGGACGTTTATATTGCGTTATTATTTGATGATTTCATTATTGGCTTATGAAATATTATTTAAAACAATCTCTACAACAAGACATGATAACAGGTCAATTACGCCCGTATTATAAATTGACAACTATTATTTATTTAAAAATCATTGTGAAAACACATTACTTAAATGTTGTTTTTAGTGTCAATCCTGAGTAAATAATAAAACGTTAAAAAATTAAACCATTGCTCACTGGCAGTACAAAATTAAAAAATGTATAATTAAGTCGTCTGGTACCAAAAACAGAACTGTTGCATATATGATGTATATAACAGTTCTTCTTTTGATACCAGGTGACTTAATTTATACTCAACATTGTTTAATATCACTTTTAGTGTGTTTATTGTCAATAATTTATAGAAAGGCATTGTATTTAATAAATAAAATACGTATTAGTAAATTCCCACATTTATTTAATAAAATCAGGACCGATTTCGCTCATGGCAATCATTATCAACAAAATGCTTTTTTTTTTAAAATAAAAAGTGTGCTTTGGAGATGAGATTTTTTATTTTTAAAAAAAATAGGAGGTCACAGCTTAAGCACGCCACTGGCTCCCTGTTCATTTTTTTACAGATAATTTTAATAAAAACATAATAATAAGGAATGCTTAATTCAACTGGGATGATTTTAAAATCCATATAAGCGAGTTTCTATTAAATAAACGAAATAAGTCATTTAATAATTTATCTTAATTATAGGTGTCGCTGTAGACCGTGACACTTACCCTTAATAATATTACTCTTTCTTTTTAAGTAATCACAATATATTTTTGAAAGTGTCGTTAAAATTAACTCCGTACTCAATATTTTTTTTAAAGATCCTAAAAGTAAATATTTTAATCTCTAATGTAGTGCTAATGTTTCAAGTACGTGGTGGTCACTTTGTTATAATAAAAATCAAAACAAGTTGGCCACCTTTGCTGTATCGCATTCATCCATGTTACAGTGCTATTCTTTTTGCGTCTTTTAGTTTGCAAAACATTATTCGGGGTTATCTTTCGATCAGTAAAATACATTTGAAAGACTTAAGGGACCGATGCATGATAATTTATTGCAGTCACGACCCCTCCTGTATTTTTCGTTAATGCCATTAATCTTGAAACCATATATGTGCCTCGTAAATCTGAATGAAAATGTTTATATTTATTCTGTTATCAAAATATAATATATCTTTACGTGTTGCTGCACCGAAAAACTAAATATAATATTACGATGGAAAACTTTTTTGAAAGTAGATTTTTAAAGCACCTCCGGCTTTCAAACAATTGAAACCAAATTACTTTACTGCAATAGTTAAGTTTGAGACAGCGAAAAACGATCGACCAATAATTGTTTCTACATCATAGATACCACAAAATAAATATATATTTTAAACCACACAAAACTAAGTACCCAATGAAAAATATCCAAGTTTCATATAATATTTATCACTTTAATGGTGTATACTATCATTAGTTGGTGAAAAGGCATTATAATAAATAACTAACCCTCCTTTTGGTACTAATTTCACATTATTTATAAAAGTCAGGGCTGGTTTCACCCGTCTTGATAATTATCGACTGATATTTATAATGCTCGTGAAACCGGTTTTTTTAATATAAGTAAGGCTCGTATTTTTCCGGTAAGAATTTATATTTAATGGTCATTATATTATATATCGGTCAGAATAAATAGTCATAATTTAAAGGAAATTAAAAATGAACCTAACCTAACCAAAATGGTTACATAAAATATTCTGATAATATTTTTATTCTGACCATTATATTTGTTCCTTACAAGTAATGTTTTTCCACCAATAATTGACAATGAACACCTCAAAAGTGGAAAACATTATAGATTTTATGCTTTGAATCCAGACGTTTCTAAGTGCACCATATTGTAATAATATTTATTTCAGATCAACTAAATAATCTATAATTTGCATACGTAGTCAGCTGATAGATAAACAAATACTTTCGATCGATAAGGCCAGTGGTCGGCAAACTTATTCGCCAAAGAGCCAAATATGAACATTACAAACAATTTAAAAAATATATTGGGAGCCATTGGGAGCCAACTCTGTCTATTAAAGTACGCACTAAAGGGGCCAAAGAGCCGCACTTTGCCGACCAATGGATTAGGCGATAACATGGTAGAAATATTTTTTTTTATAAAAATATTAAACTATGTATCGTCTTTGTTATCTCACTGATTGTGGTACAAATAGTAACGCAAACAGTGGAATGACGAAGTTGTCAATTTTAACCTTACGTTCAGAGTTCAGTGAAGGAATATTTTAGTTATTTGTTCTCTCCATAAACTTGCAATTCCTTTATTATTATAGATACTTCGTAAGATTACCTGCCTTTCAAACATTATCTAATAATACGAATAAACTTTCATTGCAGATGTTTATCGCAGGTACTATATGAAATAAATGTGGGCACTAACTTTAATGTATGAAACTATTAAACCTTTCCACGATAATGGTTTCCGCGTATGCTCTCGTATGTTTGTCAACATATGTACATCCAGGACTTAAAATGCAATTTTTTATCTCCGCGGAAAAAAATGCATTTCACTAAATCACGTCAGCCCATTGCTGTTATTTCAAGCGAGAGTTATCTTACAGCATAATGGACCCGTAAGTGATTTGCTTTGAGTAAAAAAAAACCTGAAAAAGTGTTTTTGGCACACCAGCCCACTCGCTGTCACTTTTTAAGTATCGCACTATTCATTATCTTGCAAGAACGAATGATTAAAATCAGAGATTTATTATGTTTATTTAAAGCCATTTTAAAGTATTCAATCCAGAAGAACAGAGTCCTTTCTGATTCAGAATAAGATTATATATTCGTTAATCATTAAAAGGGTCTAAAATATTGCAGAACAACCATTGAAAATAAGAGTGATCAATAGGGGTGGGCTGGAAGGGGCTCGCAGGGTCTCACGCGAGCCCCTTGTTAATTTATGAGAAAACAATATTTTCAGACTAAACTAGTATATAACTGCAATTTTTGACTTGTATATTATTTACGACAGCTTCAGTATAAACAGTAGTACATTTTTAGCTATTTATATTGGTAAGTGTACGGTAAATTACATATTGTTACATGTTATAAGTGTATTAAGTAACAATCGATTACTAATTAACGTATTGCATAGGAGTATAAAGCAAATTCACTCCTTCCCCAGAACACCGTGAATTGCTTTGAGACTAAGCTTGTCCCTTGTTAACGTATTGCCAGCCCACCGCTGGTGATATAACAAAAATAATATTCTAACCGTTCATGTTTTTATTCTGACCAAAAATTGATTCAAGTTCTGACCATTTAATTTGTTAAGATTATTTATTTATTAGTACACGTTTTCATGCAATCTTTACAATTTTCAAAACATATAAACACTGGCGGCTATATTTATTAATAGGTTTTTTAACATTTTTATTTTAAGAAATAACAAAATAATTCGATTCCTTCTCAATACATAATCATGTACAAATCTTTCTTGTCTTTTTCAATGAATCTTTGATTAAGAAATATTTTAGCAATCTTAGATTTATTTTGGCAAACAGAATGCATTTTCTATACGAAACTCTTTTTTAGATAAACCTTTGATCTGTATTGAATCAGATACCAATAAATGAAATAAACGTTATGGTTTTGAAAGAAATCATGGATTGGTTGTATATAAATCATGTTTATTTGTTGTGTCATTAAATTTGATAGGACATATTGAGAAAACAACTTTTAAAATAATCATAAAAACTTTGTATGGCTATGAAATAGATTCTGGGATAATAAGTAATGTCGAAAAAAACATAATTTGTAACGCATCACATGCACTTGCATTTTATGGTCAGTGCTTGCAGGAAACGAATATTTGTATGCATTTTTGTCAAAAAAAACTCGTTTACATTATAAATCCCAAACATGCATTTGTTTAAAATTTTTAGGGTGTTTAACAATGGACAATATCTGATGGAGGCAACAATGCGATAAAAATGACATACGTATAAAAAATTCTTAATTGTTGAATTCACATTTTTTTTAAATATTTATATGTTATTTCTTTTTTTAAGTTACGTATTGTTGGAAGTCCTTGACATGAGAATCTAAAAAAGATGCGGAGAGATTGGTGGAAGATGGAATGGGCCACAATACATGTATTTTTTTTCATCGATCTAATCGAATAAGAAAAAATAATTTATTTTTTACCAATGCTACATAAATGAATCACCTTTTCTAAAATCCTACAAAGGTCTAAGACAAATCTGGTCCGGTGAGAGTATTTGACTCTCATAACTGAGCACCCCAAATAAATGATCATATTGCTACTCGACTGGCATTATTAAAGTTTACTTAAGAATTATTAATATTGTATTTAGCTAACAAATAAAACCTTATGTACCAATTCCACATCATGTATTTTTAATTATGACAGGACCATTCAAAATTTGGATAAAGTCATTCGATTGAGAATTCGAATGCAGCTATGACTCAATGCAGCCTAGGATAAAATGAACAGTATTATGTTAAGAAAAACACAATATTCCTTTGTATTTATTTTCACTTTTATTTACCAAGATCAGGACCAGTCTCGCTCATAGTGAGCATCAGTTGATAATGCATTTGCAATAAGGTAAATAAAAGTGGAAAGAATTACAAAATAATATTGTGTTTTTTTTATTATAATACCTTTAAAGCCACAAAGTATCGACAGTGAACACCCTAAAAGTGATATACTATATTAACCTTTTAGTTGCCATAGATAATTAATAGTAATTACCTAGCACGCCGGCTATAATTTTCAACTATTAATTTAATTAGTTATTGAAGAGATAACTCGTCTCTGGCGTGTTGAGCACGAATTTAATTTATTTTAATTAATAGCAATGACAATTACAATGAGGCTGTTATATTAAATTTAAATAAATGTTTTAATTTTAATATTTATTACATTTATTATCACCATCAAGTGAATGAAGATATTATAAAATTATGATATATTTACTTTATATCATTGAAATTGCAGCGAGTATCCACAAGTATCTCTAGTATTACTTATATCCAAGAAATATTTAAACAAGTGAACTTTTTACATTGTCATTGGAGGAACGCTTAAAAAGTAAAACGGAGAGAGGTTTAACAAACGAAAGCGAATTAAAGTCACGATTGAGCGTTAAATATTAATGGAATCATGAACCAAGTGGTAATTTGTCAGTCTGCATGTGTTTCCTGTCGATTTAATTCGTAGTTTGAGGGTATAATTCTGATAATTTCTCCAATTACACTCTTCACTCAATGATCATCGCAGCAAATGGATAAATGTCGGCACTTTTAAAGATATGGCTTGTAATATGTTCAATTACATATATTAGCTGTATATATAGATATTATTTCTAAATAGCAAATGTTTGTACATACACTACATCAAGAATTGATTTTTCATCGACGAGCCTTTCTTAAAACACTGCAGATTTATTTGGTTTTACATGAATTGTGTTTATTGGTTGATAGTTGGTATATATTTCTGCTGCAAGCCATAATCAAAAATATTTTTTTATCTTAATCATCTTACATACTATACGAATTACTTTCAAACCAGTTTATTCTAAATAGCTTAACTGGAAATATATCGGAAAGCTGAAATAGCTATCGACTAATTCACATTTTTTTTAGAACTCTCTAACGGGGTAACAGATTCTTTTTTCAGAAATATAAATTTAAATTAGATTTTATATTGATTTATGAATTTATAGCCAAAGATATAGATGTTATGTTGTTTTAAATTGTCTCTACTTACGTTATATGTTACCCATACAATATGGCGTATGTTAATTGATCAGCTTAACACTTTTGCTTTTCTAACGCCATTATTTGTTTATTTTCTTCTTCAAACAACGTGGTTAACCAACTTGTTTACGACTTGTTCTCAATAAACAACTTCTGCATATATGCTGTATTAGGATTCCATACGCTCCACATTGGGAGAGGAAATGGTTGAAATATGTAGTATATTTATGATAACTACAGATGACATGCTACATTCTCATTATCGATTACACATATTGATAGTAAAGTTTGCTTAGTTTTATTTTTTCCTAATATGTTCAAAGTACCTAATTACTGAGAAAAAATGGCTATTATTGTTATACTTTCGATGGTTTCGGCGGTAACTTTGTGGAAGTTCATTTTAATATAAAATTTAAAATAACTTTGATTATTCCACGTATTGTGTAACTAACTGTGACACGTGTTTCGCTTCCTTCAGAGGCATTTTCAGACTTACTATCGTAAATTTTACTTAAGTAATGAAGCAAGATTGATTCTAAAATTTTTAAATTATGAAATTACAAAATGGAGTTTGGGTTTTTATTGTAGTTGCCAATTGAGTAAAATTAATTGCATTCCTTAAATATATATAGTATGTATATACTGCCTTTCTATTAAAAATTGACAGTAAAGTTGAAATAAACAGATTATTTAGTCAAAAGTATCGTTCAAAAGAGTGGTATCGCTTTCATTAAGCGATGCTTTCTCGGAATATAACGGAACTACTACATGCAATAACCAAGTAATTTTGCAACTAGAAATAATTTGTGATCTTTGATTAAATATAAGTTGCATCGAGCAAATTTCAGATACTTTTAATTCATATGTATTTTAGAGAGAGCTTACTCGAAAGTCAATTACCTCTTTATACCATCAACGATAATTGTACACCACTAAAGTGTATTATACTTTATGATGAACATTCAATTAATTTAAATTATCTTAAGAGAATCGTTTCCACGTAAACCTATAAAGAAAGCCAACATGTATTTGAATAAGTCATTTATTTACAGTTAATGCCTATACTTAAAAACCTTTCTCGAGTTTGAGTCTATACACCTCATTCTTTCTCATAAGATACAAAAATTTCATCTTTGAACCTTGCTAATGCTTTTTTTATTTTTTTTGTTCAGTTTTTTCAGCAATGAAAACGTTCATTGTAAATTTAGAAATTTTGTGACTGTTAATTGCATTTTTTTAAATTTCGCTGTGGTTTTTAAAAAAACAATCTTTGCAATAAAACATAGGTCATACAAGAGCCTTTAAATACAACAATAACGAGTAATACTACCGATAGTGGGTGGTTGATGAAAGTTACTTTTACTTACATGTTAGTTAAATTACTTACTTAGAATTACACACTTACTTCAAGCAGATATACTAGATTTGAACAAATTGATGTTAGATTTTCGTGTATCAATCGTATACCAATGAAAAGTGTTTTCTTTCGGAAAATTTTGTTTCGCATAAATCGTACAATTTCTTCATTACATTATAAATTTGACATTTTGTAGTTGGTTTTGATCAGTTTTGATTTTTTTTTATGTGATAAATTCGTGATAAAAATACACACATATTCTTTTAACTAGTATTCAAAAAAATATATTTAAAGTTTTATTTAACCTAATACGAAAACGTTGGCAAATAATATGTTCATGAGCTATGTTTAGTATAAATGAGAAGATTGAATGGATGGAAACGTCTTTGCTTCCTTCCTTATTAACTTCTACGAAGAAATTGATGAAAAAACTATTCCAATGGTGTTTTATAGTGGTAGAAACCGAACAAACTAATTATTGATTTAATTAAGGCTTAATTGTTGTTGAAAACAGTAAGGTTATTAATTATCTCTGAAAGTATTATAAAATTCTTTTCTATCTAAAGAATTAGTTATTTTGATAATTTAATGCCAAAATTACTATAAAATACATTTGATAATATTTTTAAACTAAATACTTTCCTATTATTACTTTAAAGCAAAAGAAACCTGTCGAATACGTCTATTTCGTGCAATACATTTTTTTTCGGATTCCAATGCATTTTTATTAGAAGTGTTTTTTTTCAAATAAAAAATTAATGTGCGCAAACAACCATTTATTGACAGCAATAACTGTCTGGTTTTTTCAATCATTTTTTTACACTATCCGTACATGGTAATTTTAGTATTTTTTATCGAATAAAATTTCAATCAACAGCATCGCATTTATTATGCAGATGGTTGGCAGGTTGACTTGATAAAAAAAAACTGACAGTTACTTTCCCAATTAGAGTCTCATAATGCGTATCCACGTTGTGCTGAGGAACTCCAATTACGCAAAATAATAAAACACGTATGACACGGCATGACCGTTGAAAAATCGCCATTTGCAAAAACGCGATCACACATAGGTGTAAAAAATAAAGATAAAAAACAAGAACTTCAGTGGTTGCATGATCTCTCGTTAGGGTGTGCAATCTGTATACGGGATACCGATCAATCCAGAAGTAATATTCGGTTTTTATAATAAGTAATTCTTTCCATAGCATGTTGTCGTTTATTTTTTATGCTTTGTATGTTAGATTGATTTTTTTATTTATTTTATTCAACATTGCATAAGATTGACAGATTATAAATTTAAAACTTTTACAGCGAAGAAAAAACAATACAATTCAATATTTAAAAAGCAGTACATTTGTTAACGTTGTATTTATTTATGTATAAAAATCGGGATATAATAGTTGAATATATTTAAAAATAGTGTTTTTTTTAATTGGCAATGAAGTCAACTGAGTAAGCTCCGACAAACTCTATTTTAATACATAAAAAAAAGTATTCGTCGGAACTTACCTACGTCCACTTGGAATATATTGACATCCGAAGCGACGTTGTTTAAAACGGTTAAAGGTCCCTCCAGTGGCATCTCCATTGGCAGACTGGGTTTACACTTTGGGAGAACAAAACATTCATGTCTACGATTTCTCAAAAAATAATCAGGAACATTTAGTTTCACATTCTCAATAATGATGTATTTCTCATTTTGGCCTCGTATAAGCCGAAAGAAATATATGGCCATATTATAGCATATGTAATACTTATTTTAGTATTGTTTTTTTCAATATTTGGCATTACAGCTAGATAGTCTATGTACCGAATATTTTTAAATCAAAAGATTATACAAGATAAACTCGACGATAATTGTATTTGTAAGTCACTCGAGATCAACTCGAGGAGAATTGACATCACAAACACCTCCCTCTTAGGTTTGAAATTTAAATTTTAAAAATCTAAATTTGACAATAATCTTGCCGCCTGTGTGGTCGAGTGGTCAACGTTGTTGGCTTCTGCTACGGAGGGCCCGGGTTCAAATCCCGGTGCGGATAGCTTTATAAATTGATTTTTCAATCGATTTATGAATTTCTGTTCAAAGACATGGATGTATGTGATGTCTTGAATTCCTCCCTCTCACCCATCCTATCCTATGAACGAGGCGTATCGAGAGCGATTAGCTTACCACTAATCCTGCCTAGCCCTACTCTCTTTGAAAAAAGAGAGGTTGAGGAACTGAGTAACAAGCAGTTCTCGTAAAAAGAACTTCTGTTGAGATTAACTCCATTAGGAGTTCATATGCTCCACATTGGGAGCGGAAATGGTTAAAAAAAATTGACATTGACCATACTGGGAATCGAACCCAAACGCCCCTGATCCACAACAGGGAATGTATTATTATATAAATGCAATTGAATGATAATATGACAAACTGTGTTCAAGTTGCGTAAATGCGTAAAAATGCGGAAAGGCGAATTCCGGACGGTTAGTGAAAAAAAACGATTCCATCTAGAACCTTCGATCGAACTCTTAAAAAAGGAGTCCATAAATCAATTTATGAAACTCTTAAACTTCGAGCCAGTAATAATTGCAACTTGTAGCAGATATGGTAAAAATAAAAATCTTATTTAGAATAATTAAAATTATTTTACTTAATCCCGGAACAAAATTGTCTTCTAAGGTTGCAGCCCTTAGTGTTACGGTATCGTGTTAACTGGAACAAAAACTTTTAATATTACACAAAAGAACTGTATTGATTTTTATCTCCAGGTACTTTCAAATAAGTAAGCGTGTAGACTTGGGAAGAAAAAAAGACATTAAACTAACGGAACCAAGTCCGTATATAATCCATGTTGAGCATTCTCATCACGATCTGTATTTTTTGTCGGAATAAAATGTGTTGATGATTAATTGATTTCTTTTTAAGATACCGATAAAATCATATAGATGCATCACATTAAAAAATCTTACAAACGGAAAGTAAGTACGTGGCAATTAGGATAACAAGGATAAACGATTCAGAACTTTCTGCGTAAGCTAATATGTTTCCACTCTCTAAGAACAATAAATTATCTACAAACAAAAAATGTACATTTAGATGTTTTGATTTAAGCACTTTAACTCTCTTATTAAAAAATACGGACATAATTAGCGATGGATAAATTGAAAACAATCAAATCGAATATATAAAAACGAATGTTTGTTTGTTCGTACTTTATGCGTTGCCAGACCGCTCATCCAATTGCAATAAAACTTCGACAAACTTTTTGCTTGCATTTCCGAGAAGGTTATAGGTCTTACAGTAGGTCTTATATATAAAAATCAATGTTTGTATGTCTGCCATACAGTTAATTTTGACAACGTATGCTTGCACTTGCGTGAAGGTTATAATACAATTAACTTACAGTAGGTGGCGGCAGTTAACATCAAACAGACAGAAAAAGAAAACATGTACTTCAATAAACACAATTAAACACACAAACACTTTCTTTCTTTGAGTGACATTGCAACGCTTGCCGGGTACCGGCTAGTTATTTATGTATATAAAAAAATACTAGTTGATATATGTAAAGGATTTTATTGTTTTTTGTTGCCCGTTCGATATATTATTTACATTTGTTTTATAAAGCCTTGATGAATACTTTTAGAGTGTTCACTTTTAAAACTTGGTGGAAAGGCATCATATTCGAAATTTGCACTGGTCTTAAAATGTATAAATAAATGTCAGAATTAGTAAAAATGTATTTTAATTTTTAAGCTCTGCGGAATAGTAAATTTTTAGAAATTTTCTTAACACAAGAATTTACCAAGATTTTTGTACTACTTGTCTAAATTTTTCTTTACACTTTTCCGACCGTGGTATAAGTTGATCGGAAGTTTCTTTTCTGTTTAGATGGGTCTAGATTCGATTTCCCGGTAAGGTTGTAAAATCTATACTTTTTCAAATTAAATTTGAGACCTAAGACGTGAGTGTTTGTAAAGTCAATTCTCCTCGAGTGACTAACAACAAATTCTCATCAAATTAATTTCGTATGATCTTAAAAACCTATAAAATATGTAGCACATTAGCATTTAGTTGTGATGCCAATTTTTTTATACAATTATAAAAAATACTAATAATATAAATCGATTAAAGTTATTATTCATTCTTCTTTACTAAAATGCATGGAAATAATAATTCAAAGTCGAGAAAACATTTTGAAAAATTGAACATTACTCACCTGATAAAATAGGCAAATACTTTTTTCATAGAGATAATAATGATATAGGTGTGATAGTTTCTTTCTACAATACTTTTCACTACAAAAAATTTCATTTTTGTATTGTTAAATATCTTTTGTACTTAACATTGAATCCAATATACCAAAACACATATTTTTTACTGAGTGATATGATATGTTAATATTTGGAGGTCATACTTTTATGTTTTTAAATAGTTTAAATCAGAGATTTTTTTAAATTATAGTGAGTGAACAAAAAAAATTTGTCTCACGAACCTCAGTGACATTTGCAGATCAATTCTCGGGGTTGTTTAAACATGTCAAAATTCTTTCGAAACATCTGGGCCAGGTTTAATTGTTGCGCATTTTTTTCCTTCGTAGATAAATTATTCGTGATCAGTAGTGTTGTGAATGACTTTTTTCTCATTTTGTTTAACAACGAGGTCATTTTCTCAGACTATCGTGACGTATCAACAACTTTATTTATTGTTTCATCGTTTCGCGTAATTTCACGACTTTTTAGACACGCTGTAAGACGTCTTCATTAAGCGAATGAACGAATATGTGTTGCAACACAATAATAAAATAGTATACTTTAATTAATGATTGGTAGACTAAATAATTCATGCGGTACGCTCACGACATAAAAAATAATTGAATGACTAAGATTTTTTTTTAAATATATTTCCACACGCAATATGGATCATGATAAGTTTAAACGCCTTAACTGTCTCGGATAGTCTTCTGTTTTCGGATAGATTTCGCTCATTTTCTATTTACTGTGATGGATAAGTACAAAGGTATGGAACCTTTTCATTTCTAAAGGCTACGTTCATTTATCTGATTTAGCATAAGACCGCACTAAAGAAAACATTGACACCCTTTGACATTTTTTTGATCAAAGTGAATATAATGCATTATAAAATTGTGTATTTATTAAACAAATATTCGGATTCATTAAAACAAAAAAAATAGCACTGATTTGTGCCGCATCAGAAAAATCAAGAGGCCGCCGGTTCTCCACCACTGGATTAGTACAAATGAGTGTTTTTTCAATGTAAGTATGCGGTAGTAGCGTGGTTTACAAAATTGATGTTTTTTAAATATTCAGATAGTTGAATAGTATATTTTCGCGCAGATTTTTATATTATAAGTATTCATGGTATAAGATCTCCATAAAGACAACACTCGCATCAATTATTAATTCAAATCGAAGGTTTAAAGGAAAATTGTCAATAATCACCATTACTAAATTAAACTTTGTACAAATTTCAAAAAATATATGTCATGACCGTTTTTTAAATACTTAAAAAAAAACAATAAGAGTTTTTAGTAGATTATAAATGATTTTTGAAAAGATCATTTCATTATTTCTAAATACGTGCATGACAATATATTTTAACGTTGAAAAAAATATATCTTAACTTCTCTTAAGAATCCGTTGAGGAAGTAAATTCTTTGTATTATATTAGAGGAGACGAAAGTAGTTCCCGCTCATACTTCACATTTTCTCGATAATTTTTGAATTGCTTAGGCGAACATCTGTTGTATAATATTGTATAAGATAAACAGTCTGAACATTGCATTGAACATATGGCTTACATCGAAAAGAGCCCATCTGAAATCGAAATTAATTCAATGGTAACATAATAAGACACTCATTCAAAGATGTTTCATTTGTATAAGCTTGAAGGCAATACAACAAACTAATTTTTATATTAGTATTTTCATTTTTATCGACATGGAGTGCTTATAAATGTAATAATAAAATTAAGTAGAATTACTTCTACTGACGGACATATGTAATTTTCACTCTCAAAATCGCCCTCTACGCTTACCGAAAGATTTTAAATAAGCCACCGAAAAAATCCAGACTTAAATGTTATTTTAAAATTTAAACTTTGAATTCTTTTACATAAATGTTTTCTTACATTAATTATTTGATCTCAGGCTACGTTGTTTGAATAAGAATTTATTAAAAACCATATATGATTTATATCCAGTGCTTTTAAAAAAAAAATTGCTAGAACTCACTTCTTGGCAAGCTTTTTAATCTAACTAAAAAAACTAATCCATGTCTTTTAATTAATGTGTAGCATATGGCTTTTTTACCTATTTTTTTACGAGAAATGCTTGTCAATCAAACTTTTTTTAAAACAATATATGAAGCATTAAACCTTTAGTTTTGGTCACAGAGTAAGTCTATGGACCTTGTATTGTTTTGTATTATGAAATAAAGTTATGATTGTTACGGCACCCGTCGCATAACATTCAAAAGAAGCCTTAAATGGCGACAAACAGCCAATGGTTTCCAAGAAAAAAAATTAAAGTTTTCAAATCAAAATAGTAAAAAAAATGAGATTTTTTTTAAACATTAAAAATTTCGATAAATGTGCTGGAACGCCGTTCCACCGGGTTACATGAAGGAAAAGCTTTGTTTATATCAATAATTAGCTATTTTGTAAAATATTGTTTCGAATGATAAATTGTAATAAATTGTAACTGCCTGAACAGTTTATTTATTGAAATATCTCACAAATATTAAATTGTGTTTCTTTTAAATACATATCAACATGAAAAACAAGAGTGTAGACTTTTACTATTCTAAAATATGTAAAAGAAATGCATTTAATAAAAAAAATGAGAGAAAAAAAAGTTTCTTAAATTTGAGAGCATTTAAATTTAAAAATCGGCCAGTTATAATGATGGTTGGATAATTAAATATAATGTGTTATAATAATATATTACAACAATTCCATTCAGAATCAAACTATGCTTTTTTAATGTCAGCGCTATTTTGTTTTATTTTCTTTAATTACTTCGAACCAAGCTAAATTTTTAAATGGTGTTGATGTTCGTATAAAGTTCGTAAAGTTAATATTGTTATTACATCAATAAATAACTTGATTATCCGTATTTGGTTACAAGAAAAAAGCTATAAAAATGTTAATTTTTATCAATATGACTAAAATTTAGAACACAATATAACTGTTAATGGTGACAAAAATTAAAGCAGAAGGCGTTCAATATAGCCATTTCAAAAGACGCCCAGACATTTAGCGAGCGATAAATGTATTATTTAGTCATGCAGATTTGTATTAACATTATTTATAGTAACAAAACAATCGAATTATAACAGTAACCAAAGATTAAAGCTGAATCTATGTGGCGGAAATAAATACACGATTGTATATTGAAGAGGCTTACATTTGACTGTGGAAAGGAAAATGGACACAACCCACACATAACAAATTTTACAGGAAACACTAACTAACGAAAACGTGTTTCAATGATTTTGGAACAAAGGCAAATTATGAAATATACACAACCTGGAAGAGTATGAAGACTGAAAAACTGGTTTTTTATTGACTTTATCTAACATATATATATTTTTTAAATGAACCAGTTTTAGGTATTTTTTCCTGATTGCAATTTTCAAACATAAAAGCTAAATTTAGATACCAATTCAGCATTTTTAGCTTACGTCCTTTTGATAGAACGGGTATCAAATTATATACATTGTGATTTTCAAAAAAAAGCTGTTTTGGAAAAATTGTGGGTTACGTCCTTTTTCTTTTACACTGTCGATATATACATCCAACAAATATTTCATTAAAAATAAAAACAAAATGGAGTAACTGAAAAATCAATTAGAACATATACACAAAAAAAATGACATTACAACTAATAATAGACAAGGTGCCAGATATTTCAAAAGTTAAAATCACACGAGACAAACACGATGAAATTTTTTCACAAACACCCATTATGTTGAAAAAAATTGTTATATCGACCTATAAAATTACTTAAGTTAAGTAAGTTCCCACCAATAGACCAGCGATACTGAGCCAGTGGCTCTCTAGGTTTTATGTGCGGCCCAAAACAAAAGATACTTTTTCGAACATCTGGTATTGTTTGAAATACTTCAAGTAAACGAATGAATATTTTGGATACATTTGAATTTTTTGTGTTTACTTATATTAATACAACACTTTATTATATAGTATTTGGTAAATTAATGTGAAACTATTAATACGCTACGGCCCACGTAATGCATGCTGGTATGCGGCCCAGTCAAAAAGTAGGTTGAGTATCGCTTTACTAAACCAAAGAAGATTACTGATTACAGTGGCTTAATGACTCAAGCTTTCAACGCTTGCAATCTGATGCCCAATTCCAAATTTGTGTATTTATTACAGTATTATTTTTTTTTTTAGCTTTGAAAATTTCTATTGTAAGGTGTTTGTATTATTTAGTTAAATGTTTCATTTTTCTGAAAAAAAATAATGATCATTCAAAAAAGAAATGTTGAGTAAACTAATTCTTGATGGAAACAAATCGCTAATCGTTTTAGTCACACACTTATTTTCCCATTATGGCAATTCAATTCTGAAAATGAGAAGTAAATACACTTAACGTGTTTTGAATTATATCAACATTCGAAATTTGTTTCACATCACATTATACTATACTATTTAACTACATGGCTAATTTAGTGAATATATTTTGTATAAGATCCGCCTACAAAGGATGTGAATTACCGCAATTATTTAATTACTTCCTGTGAAATATTCCTAAAGCCTTAATTATTTATAAGCATATTTAACATGATTCAAATGTTCACATTAAATCGTTAAAACATATTAATGATCAAAATAAAAAAAATATATTAATAACAAGTCATTTACTGGAAATACGTAATACTTTAATTACCAAAATCCTAAAACAAAACATATTCAATTTTATTTGTTGAAATTAGTTTTAGATCGCTTAAAATTCTTTTGTCATTAACGAGCAGGTTTGGCCTTTTGGCATCTACGGGCATTCAAATTCTTGAGTGATCTCAAACTGACAGTAATAAATCAGTTCGTATCGTTTATATACACTCAAATCTTGTTTTACACGGTAGATACGTTCCAAAAAAAAACGTGTAAAAAATTGATAGAATACCGTAGAAAAATTAAAGATTGGCTACTTGAATTAAAAACAAATCGTATTATTTGAAAAATAACAACATTACGGTAAATAATTGTGTAAAATGGATTATAATGAAGACCTTATTAATAAATTACACAAAATATCGATTGTAGAATGGAAAAAAGACGTAACCCAAACATAACAGTTTTTACAGGAGACACAAAAAATGTTTTTTGACTAAAGGCGAATTATGAAATATACACAACCTTGAAGTGCACTGAGACTGATCAAATGGTTTTTAAGTGACTTTATATAATATTTTTTTTTCCAAAAAAAAACCTTTTTCCTGATCGCAATTTTCAAATGCCCTTCTTTTTTCAAAATTAAAAGCTAAATTAAGATACTAATTCGATATTTCCAGCTTACATACTTTTGATAGAACGTGTATCAAGTTGTATACATTGTGATTATTGAAAAAACTGTGGGTTACGTCTTTTTTTTCCATTCCACAGTCGATATTATTCATTACATGTATTTTAATTAAGAAAATATAATATTATTCATCGCTACTTGTTTATATACGGAGACTTTTATGAGAGACTGGACATAAATCGTTTTTGTCGTTAGGTCTGTCTGACACGTCAAATATTTGATACCATACGACTCATTTAATCCTTTTTACGTCGACTTTTTTTTTGATATGTCTCGTGTTGCTAAATTTATTATTATTAGGAAATCCTTTATCCACGTCTTTGTTTATCTGTTTCTGGAAATCGTGTTAAAACAAATAATTCGCGTTAAAATATAGTATCTTTGTAGAAAACGGTGTTATTTCAAAATCGTATAAAACCAGAGTGTATTAAAACAAAGTGTTCAAAAATCGAGGTTATATTATTATTACCAATATCAAAAGTATTATTATAATATTGCTGTCATAGTGTTAAATACAACAGTGCCAGTTGGCTTTTAATTCAAATCACGTCTATAATTTATATAAACATGGATTTCTGGTTTCATGACGGTGACCCAAATTATTGTAAATCCAATCAAACGAATCAAACAAAGGTATCCTTTGATTGTACTTTGCTAACGTGAACTGCTCACCGTACCCGATTCCAATATGGAAATACAAATTATAGTCTTTCTTGTTTAGCTTATATTTTATATATGCAAATTTAATAAAGCCTATTTAAAGTGTTTTGACCTGTGTTTTACATATTATTATTTTATTTTCGACGCATATTTGAATAAATTGCAAGCTTATTGATGTCTTCTGTCATACTTTAATATTAAACCGTTAGATTGGGTGATATAATACGACACATTCTGTAACTTTTTTTCATATTTTTCAATCAAATTTGACAATGATGTTTGAACGAACTCAATACGCTTGAATCAATAATGTATCGAACAAACTACTCATTAAAAAAAACTGTGACAGTATTTTGTGTCCACAGTGGAGACGTCAATATCGTTTTTTTGGTCGTAATGCTTACGGGTTCGAATCCCAATACGAGAAGTCTCATAAAATGTTTTTTTATTTGATCTCTAAAATTCTCCGTATTAATACTTGTATTAATACTCCTTGTAAAAGGAGAAGTTGAACAATTAAGTAACAAGCAATTTAAGTAAACAGTATATTTTTATATACGTTTCATCATGGGTCTAAATCAGTGGTTCTCATGTGCGGCCACCAACAGCTTCATAGTAAATATAAATATTTTAAAAAAATTATTTGTAAAATTCAACTGCCATTTTGATCACATCTCAAAACAAAAATTTGGTGCGGCCACGAGACATTTCCATAGACATGCGGCCACAGTGAAATTTCACGTGAAAACCACTGGTCTAAATGCTCTACAACAGGAGAGAGAATAGTCAAAATGTGTGTGAAATACTATCAATTGTTATAATTATTAAACTTCAGAAATATTATTTTAATGATTTATTTCGTTTAAAGAAGCTTCTCAAATAAGCGAAACACGTATTATAATTATTATTTTTTTCAGTTTTTAAGTTATATGAATATTCCAAGAGATGATATAAATATTTAAAATTATAATATAACATGATAATCGATGTGTTTTATGAATTAAGACTAAAACAATTTTTAATAAACGCGTGATGTCCAATAAATATTTTTTCATATTCAAAATAAATATCCAAAACAGTAAAAAATGTCAAATTCGAAAATGAAGTAATGATTTTAAAAAATCCAGTTTCAAATGTTTAAATCAGCTGTCCAAACCAATGACAAGGCGATCCATTATTGAAACGTACAATAAAACGTGATAACACATGAGAAATGACTTGTTCTAAATTATATTCTTTAAGCTCAGTGATGAAGCTTTTTTGAGCTTAGAAGCATCACTCACTAATGCACGTGTGGTTTTGCAATATGTTTCAACGCGTTTATTAGTGGAACCTCTTTTCTTATTACAGCCTTCTGGACAAATTGATTATAGCTTCTTAATGATGTTTCTAACCATATCGATCATATTTAACAAATATTCACTCCTATTGATTATCGACATTGCGTAATAAATTCTACAAACATTCCAAAATATATAGATAGTGGAGTTACGCGACTAAGAATAAGCGCCAGCGACTTATTTGTGGTTTGAATTATTTTACATTGAAGTTTTTTATCAAATTAATTATTATAATTAAAGATGCGTGATAAAATATAATTTATTTATTTTCCGAAACGGTAAATTTTCAAAACTAGTATTGTTATTATAAATAAATTCTTTCTTTAGAAATATGGCTTTGACCACAAAAAATGTAGTTCTTAGTATTGTATATAATATTATATTGATTGAATTGACGTTCAAATATCATGGAAATATAGTTAATAACTATTTAAGCAACGGGCCAACTATTTTATAAATGCTTTTGATACTTAATACTATCGATATTCAATATATTAAAATATTAACGGTTAGATTCAGTATTCGAGTGATCAACATCGTAAGCTTTGGTTACAGAGGTCGCGGAGTCAAATCCCAGTATGAAAAGTTTTTTGATAAATTGACTTTCAATTGATTTGTGGATTTCTGTCTAAAGCGTCGATGTATTTAGGGGTGCGTGATGTTGAGTGGGCCCCTCCGAGCTCCCTCCAGCCCCTTGTTATTTTTACCAGGGCCGGCGAGCTCCTTGTTAATTTCAGAGAAAATAAAATATTCTTAAATAAATTTGTATATAACTACAATTTCTGATCTATATATTATCTACGACAGCTTTAGTATACAGAGTAGTATATTTTAAGCCATTTGAATCCATAATTTTACGGTAAATTTCATATTTTTTCATATTATAGGTGTATTAAGTGACAATTGATTGCTTATTTAAGTATTGCATATAATTGCATAGGAGTGACAAAAATATTTATTATTTCTTCACCAGTACACCTTTAGTTGCTTTGAGATTAAGCGAGCCCTTTGTTAACGCATCGGCAGCCCACCACTGGATGTATGTAATGTTTTAATGAAAAAGAGAGGTTGACCAACTGATTATTTAGGAGTTCTCATAGAAACACTTCTTACTTAAGATAAATTTTAATACGAGTCCATATGCTCTAAGTTGGGAGCGGACATACTTTAGAAAAAGCTATAAAAATTTAGCCGCCTTTCAAGATTTACAGATTTTTTTGCATGTAGTGACGGCACTGGGTAGATGCGACTTTGTTTCAATTTAATGTTGATGTCGATATTTAGTTGAATCTTTATTTTAAAAGCATTTTGTTACTTCGCTTCACTATGTTTTCTGTCTAAAAAATCCATTGATAGATAAATCATTGTTTGTCAAAAAATAAGTCTCTCATAACGATAAAAAATAGAAACATCTATAGTTTAAAATAAATTCTTGGTAAATAACTGTGTGCAATGTTTATTTTATCACGCTGAAAAATAATTCATTACTAATCATGTGTTTCAATAATTATTTATTATTTAACATGTTTCACCATTAATTATCAGTACATGAATTTAATATCTTTGACCCCACTATATAGGCTAACAGCATTAGAAAATTTAATATTCAAATATTCATAAATATACATACTGTTTTTCCAGGAAATTTTAGAAATAAATAGAGCACAATTTAACAGTCTTCCTATTTTAAATGAGCAGGTAAATATGCCGGGTTCACCACTTTTATACCCTATATGTAAGTAAATATAATCATAAAACCTTTTTAGTAAATATAATTCTTAAAACTACTCACCATTCCAATCTATAGGAATTCCCATGGGTTAATCCTTTTCGCCAGCAATGGCTTTAAACTTAATGATACATTTATTTCTTATATAAACACGATACATTCATTTACTAAGCGTCAGTTCAAGTTCATCCGTGCACTTAAGCACCTGAAGATGGTGAAAGGCAAAACCCGCGTCTTTAGTGACAAAATTTGTGTGAATGTACATAATTTTAACGATTCAAATTAAAATATTCCCTCTGAAACTAAACTTTATTCATATAAATAAATAAGTTAATAAAAAATGTAAGATTCTTTTTTTAACTGATAGTTATCATAGTACAAGAAACTTAACTTTCTAAAATATATTTATTTATCCACCTTTTCGTGAACTTAAACGTTTTTAACGAAATTTCCTTCCGTAAGCTAAAATTATCAATGCATGATTTGAGGTAAGAAAACATATATTTATGAGATAATAATATTTTAACGTTTTGCTACTCTAACCCTTCATAAAATATTAGTCATGTTTATAAAATAATAAATATCAGACACAATAAAATCGTAAAGAACATTTTAACAGGCATGGAAACTTAAATATCCCACGGTTATGAAAAGATAATTATATTATGCTTGCGCACGTACTTTAAAACAGATATTATTTATGAATATTGCCAGTAAATATTATATAAAATTTAACGAAAACACTCACATCATATTAGGGTTGAATTGAATACAACAAAAAAAAATCTTCAAATATCACGTAGCAAGTAGTTTTTTCTACTTTTACGACACCTAATATTTGTATTGTTATATTATACATCAATGAATTTCTTAGAATAACAATCTTTTAAATCAATATGGCGATAAACAGTCTAAGTGTTATTTTTTTTTTTTTACAAAAATCTGTTTTCTACACGCAAAATACTTATTTTTATGAAAAATAGTCAAAAATAATAAGAAATACATTTTTGACTAAATTATTTCCTCTCTCAATAAAGAGCATGTCATGTTGTTCCTGATTGAACACGTGTCTTTCCGAAATTAAGTGATTAGCAAAAGTAGACGTGTCTTTTTTCAATCTTAAAGCTGCCATGTGTTCTGATACTCTGGTCTTCAATGTTCTTTCGGTTTTGCTGATATAAAATAATATATAAATATAATCATAAAACCCTATATAAATATAAGCGTAGTCGCGAAAGTAGTAGTCTGAAGATGCCTCTGAAAGAGGCGAAACACGTGTCACAGTTTGTAGCACAATACGTGGAATAATCTAAGTTATTTTATTTTATATTCAACTTTTTCAATTTATCTGACTGTTGTTTTTTGGTAGCGATAACATAACATGTATTTTTAGACTTTATTGATACTAGTATTTTACAAAATCATAAATATTTTGCAGTATATCTAATTGAACATTCAAATAATACATCTTCATAATGTTTCACCAACAACTTCGCGCACATAACTTGTTTTCCAATCAATTTTAACTGTAATTTTATTCAGACATGACGTTGCACTCTTCTACTTGAAAAAACAAATTGTGTACAACGCATCCATCAGCCCTTTACCTTGGCAGGTTATGTCTTCGCTTTAAAAGAAAGAAAGTTACTGTAAAACTTCCTGTATATCCAAATATCATAAAATTTATGTCGAATACATTCTAAAAAAAACAATCTTTTTGAATTCAAATGCACACATTAACATAAATATTTTACTTGGGGAAAAATTTAACTGTGTCGAAATAAACTTTAAAATTAAAATTAATTCGTAAAAAATACTTTTAAAACTACTTATAAAACAAAATGATTGAAGACGGTATTTTAAAATTCAGATATACGAAAAATCTGGTATTTGTCACACGATGCAGTTAAATGGCTATTTGGATATCAACCCAATTCTAAAACTAGTTTTGCATACAATTCCATCCTAGGTGACATATAACAATATAACGGTAAACACTAGCGGATCAAATAAAATGTTTTGAATTGTTTATCAGAGGTAAAAAAAACGAATCCCGGTACGGACAGTTTTATAAATTGATTTTATGTGATGTCTTGAATTCCCCTCTCCCACCCATCCTATCCTATGAGCGGGGAATATCGAGAGCGATTAGCCAACCTCCTCGTAATTAGTCCTCTTCTAGCCCTATCCTTCTATTCCTACTCTCTTTGGAAAAAGAGAGGTTAAGCAACTGAGTAACAAACAGTTCTCGTAGAAACACATATGTTGAGATAAACTCCATTATGAGTCTATATGCTTCACATTGGGAGCGGAAATGGTTAAAACATATATATAAGTAAACTACTGAACATAGATGGATGAGAAATATAAAATTTTCTTAGAAATAAAAATTTTACATTCCTGATTTAGTAATAAATGAAAACATTCATTTAAAAGACTAGTTTGTATTGCTTGATTTTGTCAATATTCAATTAAAATAAAAGGGGTTATAGTACATTCCATACCCATCTAAATTTCAAGACAGCGATGTGAACAAGTGCTTTCTTCACGCTTCTTTTTATAGTAGAATACAGTATCCATTGTCATATATTTCTTTATTTTACAATTTTAACGAAATTTTCCATTAAAAAACCACAAATCGTACTTAAAATTAATATCCCTAAAATAATAAATCTTCGGATAAAGATTACGTACGATTTCAAAAAGAAACGTCAAAAGACACGCATTGACTACTTAAAAAAACAACTTTTACTGGTAACCTTTGATTTTGAACCTGTTAAATCTAGCAGCACACTTTTTAAATAACCCTATAATTAAGTTGACAATCCTTACACAATGATTTGTAATAGTGCATTAAACTTATATTTTTCTTTTAGTTTATTGATTTGAAAGTATTATATTATAGTATATTAAATAATTTATTGTTTTTATTTTTTGTCGCGAATCTATAAAACATAACAATTATCTTCATTATCAATTACTTTCATCTCTCTACTACCTAAAAGCTTTGCCTATTGACTACGCATATTAGTGCAGAGACTTGCTGTCATCCTTGCTAAAAAAAACAACCAGGCAAAATCGTATAAAAATGTGATAGGAATAATTTGGTGGTCCGTTTGCCAATTTTCGAAGGTTTCGTCAATTAAAAACACAACATTTTTTCCCAGAAAAAAACACTTCGCACACTTATAAAACTAACATAAATGAGCAATTTTTGAAAAATTCATACTATAGCTTAAATATACTGTTACTTCACAGTAAACATAAAAATAATTTCACAGTCTTTTTCAAAATTCTATTACGTAGATACGTCACACTTATGTTTATTTGTATTTTGTTTTTACCTTTCTTCCGTAATATACCTTATAAAACAACGGCACACTTTTTTACTTCATTGACGTTTCACACTAACAATAGCGTGTTTATTTGTACGCCATTCGCAAAGTGTGTTTTGCCTACAAATGTCAATGACACACATTTTTTTACGACGCCGGCTCGATTTAATAAAGCCAATTATAAAATAGACATTTTTCAGAATGTCTGAATTTTTATGTTGAATAATAATTTAATGATTTCTTCGCGATATGATGATTTGCAAGATGCGGAAAAGTGTTAAAAAAAGTGGGGGCTTTCCGTTCCGTTTGTTTTGCACCATTTTAACACATTTGGCATTTTAGTTAGCGTTTCTATGACATCAATGTCAATATTTGTAATTAAACTTCTTCACAACGACTGCTACTTGTTTTTTTATTATTTTTAGAAATTAACCAGACTACCATAACATTATCAGTGCTACAACTTCTATTTTTTTTTATGGTGAATGGTATATTCAGAATACATTAAAAAATATTCGTCGTCGTTGTAAATTTTGTATTAATCGGCATGTAATTTTCTCAGCGTACTTTTTCTCGGTATTTTTTCATATTGCACTACGTAATGATTATTGTTTAAAGGTGGCCATATATCAAGGAACAAATGGTTCTCCAGAACATGTCCTGGAACACAAAATCCACGTGTTTACGCCGCCATATTGTGAAACATTTCACAATATCCCGAGATAGGTTCCTATGTTCACGCTCTGGGATCGAACACAAACGGGGAATTCATGGAACATACATATATACGCGCGCACTAAAGACGAACTGTCAAAGTATATTTCGTCATCATCTCATATCAAAGTTATAACGTATTGTGTGATACATCTAATTATAATTATAAAAACAGAATACTACTTGCGAGTATATATGTAAATTCGTACACAGCACTTGTCGACATCAACTCATTTGACGTCATTTTAAAGATCTATTTTCGACATTAAAATATCTTCCTATGGTGACAGCTGTCAAAATTTGTAACAATATAAAATTGTAATTATCTATGATATAAATTGACATTGTAGATGATAAAATAATTGTATTGCCATCGTAGAAAGCTTAAAAACATTAGCAAATAACTTTACTCGCACTGTTTGCATCCAATAAAATCAAATAACGTTCGTTCGGACGCAACACTGACTAACATAACCTCAACAGGTGACGTTTCTGTGACCCCTTGTGTATTCAAGAACATGTTCTAAAACATAGTTTCTGAGACATTACATAGATGTCCAGGATCATGTCCCGGGACCTTTGTTCCTAGGTATATGGGCTCTATTATACTGTGACTTCATTCTGTCAATACTCTAACGTTGGCTAAACAATACACATTATAATATGTCTGATGTGTATAATGCACATAATTCAACTAAATTTACAGTAATTAATACAGATACACAATAATATGTTATATTATGTTTAACTTTAATAAGTTCAGTTGTATAATACGTTACTATTAAGTTTTCAAATACGCATGTTAAATATTACGCTTCTTGAATTGTAGAAATTATTGAATCAATCATTTAGCATATAATTTTATAAGAGCGTTTGTTTTTATTATTTTATGTACGCTTACAATATTTAACATGCAATTAGATTGTTTGCCGTTTGCTCAGAGAAATAATCACTTTCATCTGTTGTGTTGAATGTTAGATTGAAATAATTTTATAAATTTTCCATAGATAATTCTGTTGTTTTGAATTAACTGAACATCTCTTAATATTTATGTGAGTATCCAAAATTAAAGATCTAATAAACCAGGATATGACAATACCACATTACAATAATTCAAACCAATTATATTTTAATAGTTTTATGGTGTTTTATGCAAGCGTTGAATTCCCTTTTCTTTCCAAGAGATGATAAATTTAAACAATGTTGACCTCTGCGGGTGACTTCATACTGAAATCAGTCGTAGCGATCTATTAACATCATATGTGTTAAGTTGTTATACAAAGTGAATTTATTAAAAGCATAATACAATGTGAATGAAAGGGAAACAAAATTGATAAGTAATACAAGACACGCTCAATTCTTGTTTCGAAGCATCAAGTGGGCAGCTTTGAACTGCTTTGCGGTCGACGTTTTGGCTACTGCTGATATACAACAATCCATACGTTGTGTTTTATAGATAACTCATAGAAATCAAGACTAATCTAGAACATTTTATAATGTAACCTATTTTTCTCTACGTATGCTCGCTGATGCCTTTCGTATAGAATGAACCAAACACAAAAACTTTGAAAACACCAAAAAAAGTTTTAAGGCAAAAAGAACTCTTTCTTAAATTTAAATCATTATTTTGTCAGCACTTTTACACGTAAAACAATGGTCTATCAACACGCCAATTACATTCAATTTGCATCTAAGATAACATTAACAACGATTAATATTGTCAAAGCTTCGTTTGCGTGAACTTTCATATCGCAAAATCTATTAGTTTCAGATGGTTTGGCCATGTGTACAGGAAGAAAGCATTACGCGCGATATTTACATTAAGGAAGCTTAACAGCAAATGCGCTTATTGACCACGTACATGATGGATGGATTATGTCGAGAGTTCAGGACGTGACAGTTCAGTGTTCAAGTAAAAGTAAAGATTCATATCAAGTAACCTGTTGCTACAAACACGTCTAACTTAAAAAAATTAAACGTCAAAAACAATATGCAATTTGTATTTATTACGACATAGAACGATTTTTATCAATTTTAAAAAGTGTAATGCTATTCATCAAGAACGTTATAAAAAAAAGTAAAATATGAGATTAAACTACGAAATGTCAATATATCAATTCATTGTTTTCATATTCCAAAATGCTTTATTGCTTTGGTAATAAATGTTAAATAGTGGAACTGGACATTTAATAACATGTGGTATGACATTGTTTCAATTTATTTTAATTGTGTGAAAAATAAAAAAATTCTCGTTTTTACATTGTGTATTAGTATTAATTAATTTAAAATGATGCAAGCAACGTTTGACGTTGGAGGAGAACATTTTATTGAGAAAGATAAAGAACGTTTAGTTGACAAGACATTGAATAAGTTACTTTTTACCAGCTTAACAAACATCAGAAAAATTAATATTTTTAAATCGTTCAAATTATATACATTTTGTGACAAAAAATTCGGGTTTTTCCTTTCGGTATCTGCAGGCGTTCACGAATGAAACGGAACTGACGATTGGTAAACAATTTAAATTTAATATAAAAAATTCACCAAGCAAATTTAAAGTATATAAATCTTTTTACATTGTAAATTATTTAAATGCAGTCATACTTTCAAACTTTTTCGCAAAATTTCTTTATAAAATTCAATATTATCGATGTCACGTTTTATAACAACAATTAATACACTCTATAAATCATAATTCAAAATAAAAAATGTAGTTGCTTGTCTATAGATCACGGTTTCCAAAACTTTTTCTCAACTCGGCTTATTTTTTAAGTCGGGTGGTTGTAGTATAAATACAAAAAAATATGTTAATAAAACACTTTTTATTTTTAAATGGTATGATGTTGAATCTGTTCCTGCGCTTTGACTTCGTTGCAAAATTAAAATAAAACCCCTGCTTTGCTTAATTAGGTTGTATAAAATGGAAGTAAAACAATAATAAATCGTTTTGATACATTTGGAGATTCTTCTGAGAAACTTGCCAAGAAAGAGTTAAGTGGCATTCATATCGGAATCGCTGATAAATTCAATCAGATTCTCTTAATCACTTGCGCTGAATGCTGGTTTACTGTCACCGAAAATGGATTACGAAGCAAGGAATCATAATTGCTAATTTTCGGAAAATATTTTTTTAAAGTGTTTTTTAAGTTACGTGTGTGTTCGTGGAACACCAATTCGGGTTATGTGGAACACTAGTGTTCCACGGAACATAGTTTGGGAATCCCTACTATAGAGTATAAAAAATATATGTCCTACCTCTTTGGAATAGATATTCTCCGCTGCCTGAAGAACGAATCCATTGTTGTCTTTTGAACCATTTTCATTTTTTTGACAAACAATTAGATATCAAATAGTTTATATATTTATTCCAACACTCCAATACGTTAACAATGAAAGTTAACACACAATTGTTCGATACAGTTTACAGGTTTTGTATTTTAATACCCAAATAAAATCACTTTTTTTTTAATTTACTTCGAATCAAATTATTATGAACAGCTAATCAGTCAACGTTATAACTTTTCACATAACACGTTTGAGTCTATTTTAATTTTAAATTTATGATAATTATTTAAATTTAAATTTTCGTGGGACTTTGACGATAATGATGAAAAAAAAAACTCTAACGGCACGTCAGAAATAATAGACAATTTTCACGAGACGTTTGTTGAGTGGCGCGAAAATATCTTTAACGGGACTGTTCTCTTTTTAAAAGCGTTTTATTTCACCCAATACTTTTTTTACAACGTTCGATTATGCTACTTAATATTTCCTCAATAATTTTAAGTGCCGCTTTAACACTGAAATAAAAACTAGTTTATCGGTGTTAACTAGTGCTATAAAAAATATGTAATTAGCTTAATTATTATTCGTTGGTTATTGTGAAAGAATATCGATTGAGTGAGATTTTTCAAGAGATATCTGACACTGAAAAGCGGTCGACCGGATATACGCTGTCAGAAGAATCGAGTGCATTTCCGTGTATCGTATTTATATTAAACCCGAGCTAAAAGAGCTCCGATAGCGAGGCGTCCACACCTGACGAGCTGGTTTACGCGACTGGCAGAAAACCGCTGAATGCAAACTCGATATTACATGTCAGCTGAACAAACTCATCTGACCGTCTCCGGAGACTGGAGGGTGAAAGAAGAACTGACTGCAAATATACATATCATTCTGCAATTAATATTTTTTAAAAAAACTAATTATTAATAACATTTGCAAGAGCGAAATTTTTTACTAAAGTAGAATGGCTGAATCATTTTTTTACAATCACTTTGGTCGAATTTTAGATCAAAATTAATGTTTGTCTATCTATTTGCATCCATAATTTTATGCAACGATAATTTATTAATGTAGACTACATATTCATCAAATTCTTAATGCAATGCAAATCGCATATGTTTAACTAAGCATCGGTACGTAAAGAAACTCTCCTTTTTTAAGATTACTAACATACTTTATTTTTATGGCCGTCATTGATAGTATTCCATATATTTTTATATTATCGAAGCTTCAGCAGAAGGAAAAAACATTTCTTTTTTAATTATTAAAAAATACTAATGTATGTATTTAGTTTTACGAAGATTGTCTAGTGGTATCAAAGGCTACTTTAAAATCACGCTTTGTCAATACTGTAAAAAAATATTTTTTTGCTCACCTATACATATACACGGGTCCTATGGCGCAGCGGTAAGCGTTGTGGGATTCCGTGCCAGACTTCACGGGTTCAAGTCTCAGTACGAACAGCATTTTTTTAATCAAAGGCATAGGTGTTTGTGATGTCCCTCTCACCAATTTCGATTCTTTAACAACTGGGCGAATTGAGAGCGATAAGTTAACTACTAGTCCCGTTTTAGCCTTGTGCTTCTATTACTACTCTCTTTCAATAAGATAGGTTGAGCAACTGAGCAACAAACAATTCTCGTAGAAAAAACTTCTGTTTAGTCACTTCCATTAGGAGGCCGAATGCTCCACATTAAGAGCGGGACAAGAATAAAAAAATAAAATAAACACCAATATAGTCATGTGTATACGAACATTATTAACTAATTATCATAATCATTATCAATCGATAATTCTTATTATAAACGAAGCCGATTGTTATCTTTATTAAAAATGTATAATTAGTACAAAAAACTGTTTAAATAATAAAATAATGAATTTCTACCAAAAACTGACAGTAAAAACCTTAAAAGCGAATAGTGTTATTATTGACGCATTATACTGTAATGATAATGCACTTTTCTTAAGCTATGTATGAATCACATTCTTTTAAATATTCAACACTGCATTGTAATTATTAATAAAATCCTACAATGTGTTATTACCATCTATGATTTATTACTTAGTTTTAATACTGTAAAATAATTATTTTTCGTTAAAATTTATTTCTAAAATGTTTCAAGGAGTATATTTAAGACGAATCCTGGGTGGCGAAGTCATTTCAGATCCCATGTTAACAGTTTCATAATGCTCTAAGCAAATCATGAATTAACTAATTTAATAATTCACATTTGCTAGTCAAACCCGATTCTGATAATATTATAAAATTATTGTTGCAAACTTCATATTATTTTTTAAAAATAAATTTGATTTATTAAATGAGGGTATTACTTCCAAGCCCGGCTCAATCCAAACGTATTGAAACATGAACCATGAATGTAATTTAGTAGATAAAAATAAATGTTGAAAGTATCTTTAGAAATCAGTCTCAAACATGGCTTGACAACATCCAAAATATCATTCCAAAGTAATGTAAGACTAAAACATACATTGTTTTTCATAATAAAATTCAAGTTTAATTTTTTAACCATTTTGGATAAAGCCGTGTTTGCAAGTAATACCCTCAAATAATCTATTACGCACGCCATTTTCAAGTTCATCCGTGCACTTGAACGCCTGAAGATGCCAAAAGGTGAAACCCGGGTCGTTAGTGAGAATGTACATAATTTGATCGATTCAAATTTAATATTGAAATTCCTCCAAGCACCTTCAGTCGAAATCTTAAAACATGTCACATGTTAATGATTTCACGTTTGAAATAATAAATACTGTTAAAGTTACACTTTTAAAAATAAATCTTGGAAATGTTCTTTGAAAATCTTATGTGATATCACTATCATCCCCTTCTGTGACGTTTCTTAGCTTTCGTATCTCTACCAGTGTATTTTGGGTCACTTATCATTTATTATAAACGTTAAATTATAATAGAAAGTTTATACGTAATCGTTTTTTTAAATCTTTGTCTTTTACTGCCCAATGGTTATTAAAACCAACCAATTATGCTGTCAGAGATATTTCATCCACTTCTCTGAACGTTTCTTTCACGCCCCAAATTTTTACCATCCCAATTAACGGCTACATTATAATCATTTGGATTTAATATGACCAGGTACTGAATATTTCAGTTATCTCATTTCACAATATTGATCTTAAATATTCAACTTCGATAAAAAAAATCATTGTTTTATGGCAGTCTTACATCTAACACTTTTATTTTTATTTTTTTGATTGTGAAACAATCTCTTAGTACGTTTTATTAGAAAGTTTAATCACGACCCTAAATTAATCTATGATATTATATCATTATGTATGAACCTACAGGCGATTTTAACGTGAAATTTTTCGATATTATAAGTCGTAGAAAAGGCTAGAGAATTGAATTGCGAAAATATTCTAAATACTTATTTTTTTGTTTATCTAACACGTGATCTAAAACAGATATTCGATTCAAATATATAAATTAACTTCATTTATAATCGTCATTTTTTAAAAGTATTGCTTACATTCACAATAGTAGTATTAACTCTCTAGAGACGAGAGCTTTTTTTCGATAAAAAAAATATTTTTTAAGCCATATTGAAGTCACGGATAACTTTTATTCTTTTAACAAAATTAAAAAAAAAAAAAAACGCAAAGTCATTGTATAGAAACCCCGCATAACTATATGGGCATGCACATCCTTTTATTACCATGTAATATTGTATACGGACAGTAGTAAGGACGAGCGTGACTGTATGGGCACGCAAACATTCGGGGTTGAAATATAGCTAAACGTGAAATTTTAAAAAATGTTTACAATTTGACTTCTTTAGATCAACATAATTTCAATAAAAATATATTAGCAAAATAACTGTAAACAATTTGATATTTTGATAAAAAAAAATAGCTAACAGTTTCAAAAAGTCCATTAAAAAAATGGAAATTAAAAAAATCGCATGTGCTTTTGGTGGCCGTTTCTGTCCTGACTGGTGCTGATGGCTGATGACTTACTGATGTTTGTACCCTTCTTAACCAAATATCAGTGAAAACAACAATATTCAGCTAGAAGAAGGATGAATAATGGGATCAATAGACAACGGTGTTTACTGTGACCATACAGTAACGCTCGTCTTTGGAGGGTTAATTCATTCTTTTAATTGAAAAAAACGAACACAAATTTTCACACCAATCTCTATAATAGTTCAACCATCTCCAGTCAAATTGTTTTGATGATTTAGGCCATATGAAAATTATGAAATATACACAACCTGGAAGTGCACGGAGACTTCTTAACTGGTGTTTAATTGACATAATCTAATATTAATTAAAGAAATTGGTTTTTTCTTGGTTTAAATTTTCACAAGCTCATCTTTTTGTAATCTTAAAATCTAAATTTAAGCTTACATCCTTTTGATAGAATATGTATAAAGTTTGATACATTGTGATTATCGAAAAAAAGCTGGTTTGAAAAAACTGTGGACTACGTCCTTTTTCCTTTCCACAGACGATAAAGTATTCTGTTGTACTCATTTCTTAACACTCAGATAAACAAAATTAATAGAGCCATAAAATAATCAATAATGTATTTTTTCAAAGATTCATTGAGCAATTTATAGCGTACTATTAAATACATAAAAAAATATTACGATTCTTGCGATGTAACAAGGTGTATAATTTATGTATAACATTATGTAAGCAATCCTCACTTTTTATATTAATTTTTAAATGCAAGTTAGTAAAAAAATACTGTGTTTTGACGCATCGTTATGTTCTTATAGATATTAAAATAGAATAAAAAATACATTTGATTGGATTGATTTGTAATCATGGCCTGCGATAAGTTTCAGAATATACCGATGGTCGATTCGCAATCACGACTGCTCCAATTATTCATGAATAACGATTTGCCACTGTTTTTCATGATTTGAATTAGTGATGTAACTTGTTTCCAAAGCAGTAATTGATAGGCAATATAGGCTATATACATTATTAATTTATATATCATCGTTAAGACAAAAATCAAAAAAACAGCCAATACTTTGTTTAATTAGTTAATTAAATAATTTGTCTATTTTTTAACAACTTTTCATCAGCACGAGGTATGTTTTATAATGTATATAAAACACACAATTAAAACCTTGTAAGTCTGACATTTGTAAAAAAAAAAAAATCTACTCTAGGCCAGCGGTCACCAAACTACGGCTCGTGGGCTGGATTCAGCTCTCAAAAGATTTCAATCCAGACCCTGATTTTATATATAAAAATATTTAACATTCAAGTCATCCCAGATTTAATTTATTAAATTTATTAATCTGGGATGACTTTTTAATTATATGTTAGGTGTGTTAAGCATTTTAAATTTTGTGTTATTTTAGAATCACTTTTAATGTAAATGGTAATTTATTTTCAATGCGAATTGTTGTTTACAGCTTTTCATTTTTGTATAAATAGCACTGTTAAATTATGTTTCTTATCATTTGACAATGCTCGCAATGAGCGGAACTGGTCCTGACCTATTAAATAAAGTGGAATGAAGTACAAAGGAATATTGTATTTTTATTAATATTTCAATTACTATATAATATAACATACTTCTCTAAAAAGTGAACACATTACTGTTTGATTTCTTACATTTAATCTCCAATCGAAGACAATGTGTTTACTAAGCTGTCAATCTTTAATATTAGATTAAAATTGACGCTTTTGTAGTGTAAGGATTAAAATCCAATCAAATTGATTAAGACAAACATTGCTTGTCACGTGTAATGATAACGCTTGGCCGTGTTGCAGCAATGGACGCTAGCTGCTTTGTAAAAAAACAATATTAAATGTTTTGCGCCATTTGTGATGTCGAAGTAGACATCATCTGCTTTTGCGATCGTTGCGAGGCGAGCGCCCACTTTCGGAACTGCTTTCTAAACTGGGGCGCCCCCCTTGCCCCCGTTTGATCTGCAATTCGTCTGCATAAATGCAAAAACAACAATATAAATGATGTTTTTTTTATCACTTTAGTGAAAGAAAAATATTTCACTGAATGTGATTGTGAGCGCAAACCGCCATGATACATAGAGCTCATTGACACGTGCGCACAAGACAAACGCGCGCCACCCGAGAATGTACATACAAAAAAAATACATATACAATTACACACTTAGGCAAGTATGCAAAAAAACATTTATTTTCAAATTTGAATTGTCTGAATGCTGTACTCTTCCATTAATCTGTCTTTTGGCATCTTCAGACTTTTTAAGTACACGAATGTACTGTACGAATACACAAGTTCAAGTACTTGAAAAGCCTGAAGATGTCGAAAGGAGAAACCCGGGTCGTTAGCGACAAGATTAATGGAAGAGTACAGCATTCAGACAATTCAAATTTGAAATTTAAATTACATCAAGCACCTTCAGTCAAAATTCTAAATTATAAAAACATATATATTTAAGCGATGAAAGAAATATAATGTGACAGTCAAAATGGTAATCTATTATATAAAAATGAATCGCTGAATGTCGAGCCGAATGTGAATCGAGAGCAGCTGAACCGATTTCGCTAATTCTTTTTTTAGAATATTCCTTGAAGTACGAGGATGGTTCTTACGGAGAGAAAAATTAAAAAAAAATACTTGAAAAAGTCTAAAAACAACACTTTTCTATACTCCCATACAAACGATTCGTAATAACACTTAAAAGTCAATTTGAACTTTAATACTATACCATAAAGTACGGGAAGTGTTAGTGGAGAGGTTTTGGGAAGGCAAAACAACTCCCGCCCCCAATGCGGAGCATATGGCTTCCTAATAGAAGTATCTCCACAAGTTTTTTCTACGAGAACTGTTTGTTACTTAGTCGCTCAACTATCATTAATTTAAATTTGAATGTTATTAACATGATCAATAGACTATAGAAATAAATTCTTAGCAAATACTTCTTGGACGCTCCTGGTGGTACAGGAAAAACTTTTTTGATTACTTTAATATTGCCAACAATTCACTCAAAAATTGAAATTGCTCTTGCTCTTGCTTCGTCAGGCATTACAACTTTGCTTGAAGGCGGTCGAACAGCCCACTCAGCTCTAAAATTGCCATTGAATATGCAAAGCAACGAAACTCCAACCTGCAACATTTCCAAGAATTCTGCAATGGTAAAGGTTTTGCAGCAATGTAAACTAACAGCAGTGTGGGATGAGTGCACGATGGCGCATAACAAAATCAAATTTTTAGAGGCTTTAGATAGAACCTTAAAAGATTTACAGAAGAATTTTAGGTGTTTTATAATTTTTATTTTTTTATCTTACTAGCTGACCCGGCGTCCCGAATAGCAGAATAAGTATAAAAAAACTAAAAAGTTAAAGAATCGACTGTTGGGCGGTACGAAGTTCGCCGGGTCAGCTAGTTCAATATAAATGTTATTTTTATTTATTATTATTTTTCAATATACACCTAAAACTTTTATTATGCGACACATTGGTTCCAAAAAGTGGTGCGTGAAAAAAACTTCATTTTCATATATTTTGATAAATCGGTTCCAAATCCGCGTAAAAAAAGTATCAAAAATGCATGAAAAAACGTAACGGTGTCGTCCAAAAAATCGCCTTAAAAAAAGATAATTTGTTTCTCTATTGTCAAATAGTAAATTTTCATATTAATATTTTTGCGCAATCGTCATTGTTCGCGTTTGTTACTGTGCGCATTTGTCGTTTTCGTAACTGCCATTTGTAAAGCTGTTTTGTGTATATATGTATGTATCACCGTTGCATATTGATTTACGTTATCTATATATCTGAGAAACGTTTCGTTGTAACGACGCGCCTCTTCAATAAATTTATATTTTAATACTTCTAATTACATACTAACTGCATACTGGACGTTAACTATCTCAGCTGTATGAGTGGCCGTTGTAATTAATGGATGAATACAAATCATATTACATCACATACTACAATATTTAATGTGCGTGGTCTCCACAAATTACATTTTTTTTAATAATAATAAAACAGTAAATATATCGATTGTGGAAAAGGAAAAGGTTGTAACCCACATTTTTTTTCGAAACAGCTTTTTTTCGATAATCACAATGTTTCAAACTTGATACACATTCTATCAAAAGGACGCATGCTGCAAATGCCGAATAATATCTAAATTTAGCTTTCAAGTTTGAAAAAGATGAGCTTGTAAAAAATTAAAACCAAAAAAAAGACTGAAATAAAGATTTTTTCTTAGACTATTTCTTTAATGAATATTAGATTATGTCAATTTAACACCAGTATAGAAGTTTCTGTGCTCTTCAAGGTTTTGTATAATTCATAATTTGCATATGACCCAAAATCATTAAAACACGTTTTTTGCGCCTCCTGTAATTCGATATGTGTGATTCCTTTCCACAGTCGATATATTCTTTTAAATCAAAAAAACAACCAACATTTTTGAAATAGAGTAAAGGTTCAAGTAGAAAAATTGTATACATTTAAAATTACATAATATTCTTTATATGATTTCAGGTTAGTAAAGATCTTACACATTCACACCCCTGAATGAATACTAGACATACGTTATCGAAGCTTTTTGGTATTGAAGTCGAGATTAATTTGGTGATATGTTAAACGTTGACAATCCATTTGTACTCATCATTACTTTGGCTACAATAATTTAGTGTTCTTACTTAATATTAAATCTAATTTGATAACTTTGTTAAATTTGAATCGTTAAAATTATGTACATTCAGACAAGTTTTGTCACTAACGACACGGGTTTCGCTTTTCGGTATCTTCAGACGTTCAAGTGCATGAACTTGACAACTTTTTTTTTTCTCGAAACCCGACAATTTTTCTTGTACTAATAACGTCAGTCGCAAACTTTTTTACAAAATAAATGAAGTTTTCTTGAGCACCGATTAGTGCAATTTTCTCAGTGTATCTAAATGCTCATTCCACTTATTTCTAGTTAAGATTGCACTTGTTACATTGTTGGTTCAATTGATAATAATACCGTGTTAATACCAATGTTTTCTCAAACAATTGCGGGGTGCTTGGCTTAACCTTGCGTTGAACTCTTTTTGTGCGCGAAGTACAGTAAACTAAATTCTTAACAAACCGTCTCCATTAGGGCATCCAATCCCGGGATCCCGTTCAATTTTCTGATCCCGAAATCCCGGGATTGACATGGTCGTGATCCTGGGATTTCGGGATTGAGAAATTTTTAGCAAATCCCGAAAATTTACACAAAATTGACCAATTGTGGATTTCAAATTCCTCGGTGAGCTAAAAAAACGAGTTTTGTGACAATCTGGGAAAAAGTATATCAAATCGGGGATTTCAAATTCTTCGGTGAGCTAAAAAAAAAAAACGAGGTTTGGAGATAATCTGAGGAAAAGGTATAGGGAGTTGAGGACTTCAAATTCCTCGGTGAGCTAATCCCATTGAAAATAAATCAATCCCGAAATCCCGGGATTGGAAAAAGGCTCCGGGATTGGATACCCTAGTATCCATAGCATAGTTTGTAAAGAAAGATCTTTTTGTGAACTGTTGTTTCAAAATTGTTCCCGTTGACATTTTTATTATTACGTTTCTTTGTATTACGTGTACAAACAATCTCTCAAGAATGAACCCAAAACTAAGACTTATATGATATGAAATCATTCATAAATATAACATTTAAAAATGTTTCTTTTAACAAATTTTACACGTTTTCTTCTTCATTGAGACGTAAATAATGTATACTGAGCGATTAATGCAATATGATATTTCCTCTCACTGAAGCATAACACATTTTTTCAGATGAAAACCCTGACATGCTGTGCAGGTCCCATACATTGTAAAAATAAAATTGTGGAAATTAATACAGTCGACTCCTCTATAGCTTTAAGGTTGGGACTTTGCTATAGAAATACTACGTAACAAAATTCGAGGATATGTTGTATTGCTAGGAATGTATGCAGTTTTCAACAGTAAATATAATAGAATTGTCGCCTGCTGTAGCTCAGTTGGTTAGAGCTTGATCTATTGATCACGCAGATCTGGATTCAATTCCCGGTATAATCACAGTGAATTTGAGAATTATTCAATTCAGTGATCAAAGACTGGGTGTTTGTTATGTCAATTTACATCATTTCCTCTCCTCCCATCATTCTGATTCTTTAATAACTAGGTGTAGCATTAGCGATTAGTCAACCACTAGTATTGTTTTAGCCTATTCTTTTTTTCCCTAACACTCACTTTGAAAAAAAGTGAGGTTGAGTGACTGAGTAACACACAGTTCTTGTAGAAAAAAAATCTGTTGAGATACCTCTATTAAGAGGTCACGGACATGGATTAAAAAAATATGTTTATATAAACTAATATAGTTATGAAAAATCTAATTTGACTTCTCTATAAGGGGAACGCAATAGGAGGGTTTACTTTTTAATGTTTTTTCATGATATTATAAGCGATTATTACTTTCCACCGAAAATTAAAATGCTTAATTAAATGTCATATATACAGAAACAAAACAAATGGGATAAGTTATCATTTTTTATTTAAATCTAAAAATTAACTATCCCAAATATAATATAAGAAAGATAATAAGTTATAAAGTATTATGAATAACACAGTGAGCTTTTTAGATATCGGCTTACTATAACAAGCAACATTAACTCTTTTCTGTTTCAAATGAAAAGCTGTTGTAAATGCTTATGCGTGGACAATTCGTTTTGGTTTATTTAGAAACCCCGTTGAGTCAGTTTATAAAGTGAAGCTTCTATCTCGAAAACTCGTATTTAGTGCAAATGAGCGCAAAATTCCTTGAAAGGGAAGAATACCTACGCAGAACGTGATACGAGCGACATGACATACGATGGTCTTTAATCGCCTTCTCAGCCACTTTAACTTGCAAGAGCCTCTTTCCGCACTTTGCAGCGAACAACAACTTTGTAAATAATTGATTTATTTTACGTTATTTACATTTATAACTTTAATGGTTTCAGCTGTCAATCTTTTGACAATATTCAATTCATTTTAATAAATGAAAACCTTTATTAATAAAAAGACAATACTCATTTGTGCCGCCTGTGTGGACGAGTGGTCAACGTCGTTGGCTACCGCTACGAAGGTCACGGATTCGAATCTCAGTACGGGCAGTTATATCGATTGATTTTTCAATAAATTTATGAATTTCTGTTCAAAGGCATGGATGTATGTGAAGTCTTGGATTCCCCCCTCCCACCTATCCTATCCTATGAACGGGGCGTATCGAGAGCGATTAGCTAACCACTAGTCCTGTCTTAGCCTTTTCCTTATATTCCTACTCTCTTTGGAAAAAGGGTGGTTGAGCAACTGAGTAACAAGCAGTTCTCGTAGAAACACTTCTGTTGAGATAAACTCCATTAGGAGTCCATATGCTCCACATTGGGAGCGGACATTGTTACAAAAACTCATTTGTACTTTATTCCACTTTATCTAAAAGGTAAGAACCGGTTTCGCTCATTGAGAGCATCGTCAACTGATAAGAAATATATATAAACAGTGCTATTTATACAGAAATAAATTGTTTATATATATTTCTTATCAGTTGACAATGCTCGCAATGACCGAAACCAGTCCTGATCTTTTAAATAAAATGGAATAAACTATAAAGTAATATTGTAATTTTATTAATATAATGCATTTCCAGCAATTATTGACAGTGAACACCCTAAACGTGAAAACCTATATTCATATCAATAATAACATTTATTACAAAAATTTTATCACTGAGGTTTTGAGGTTTTCAAATTCCTCGATGAGCTAAAATAAAAAAACGAGTCACCAAAACTTTTCTCAAATTATACAAGATTTCACTTTGAGTGCCCAATCCCGGGATCACAAAAAGGCTCCGGGATTGAATACCCTAACCACAAAGACTTCTCTAACGTATTCTACGTCGTCTTTAATTAACTCATCTTTGGTCACCCCTGAATGGCGTAACTTGTCCGGCCGAATTATGTATTCTTCTTGCAATGTATCTAGATTGTTGCATAAAATGTATAACTGGTCGTATCTTAAGAAACATTTTCAGAAACACATGAAATCAAATTTAACGACGTGACTTTCATTTAGCAAGACCATAAATTTACCAATTATCACAAACACTCTTCATTCGCTCATCGTATGATGTTGTTTTAATCTTTCATAAGTAAACTGATGTATTATATGCCAAATGGAAAATCATCTTAGCAACAGAAACTTATTTATTATAAAACATTAATAGAGTATCAAAACTTAGAGTGTAGAATTTTTTTAATAGGGTAAAATATCAAGGTATTTCAGTTCTACAGTTTTTTTAAAAGTTAAAGGTTGATAGCTATTTCGGCTTTCGCCATCGTCATAACTATCTAATATCTAATTTAACTAATAGTATCAACTTTTAACTTTTTAAAAAACTGTAGAACTGAAATACGTTGATATTTTACCCTATTAAAATGGAGTTCTACCAAGTAAATGCCAAATCAATAAATATATATTTTTTTTTTTTTTTTTTTCAAAAAAATTCATCATTAAGCTAGTATTCTTTAGTTGTAACTAGAGCACCCAATCCCAGAGACACCTTTTTCTGATTCCAGTATTTCGGGATTTTCGAAATCTTGGGATCAGTACTGTCACAATCCCGGGTTTCGGGATCACAAAATTGGACGGAATTCCGGGATTGGATGCTCTAGTTGGAACTATTATCTATGAAATTCATTTTATCACTTTTAAGGCGTCCACGCTTGCGCTTTCAAAATCTGCTATGTGCATATTTTCACTGAATCGAATTGTTGCATTAAAAAAATGATAAATAATTCATCACACCCACAAAGAAAAAAACGATTTTGTTATGTGACGTTTTATAATTGCTTTACAAGTATTTCGATTTTTCCTCGGAAAAAAATTGTAGTTCGTACCGTATTTTAATATTTTTTGATAAATACATAGCAGATTTTGAAATCGCAACGATGATATATAAAAAAAACACTTGTGTACTTATTCCAAATTACATATTCAGATAATGCTCGCAAAGACCATTCAGAAGAAAACTGGTCCTGATTTTAATAAATAATGTAGTAAGGTACAAGAGTGTTTGATTTTATTTATTTTTTAATATTGAAAATTGACAGTTAAATACAATTAAAAAATACCAGGTGTTTTTCAAATTTGCTTACATTTTCAGTGCATATAGTGTAATTTATTTGTTTATTTCATGTTTGTAGAGTTGAAGTTGAAGTTGGAAGTCGTGGAATCGGGGGTTTTTCTGGAGGTGTAGTTGGAGTTGGAGTCGGTCGGAAAAACTGGAAAAAATAATTTCAAGATATTAAAAAGTTATTAGTGTATTCATCATATTGATTAAAGAAATCAACTAAAATCTATTCTAGTGACTAGACTAGAGTGATGTGCTGGTGAACAGATGTGTTATTGAAATGTAAAAAATTGAAGAAATCATTTTGGAGTCATAGTCGGTTTTTTATTTAAAACCAGAGTCGGAGCCCTGGATTATTTGGTTACAAATAAACAAATCGTGACTTCTTTATTAATACAATAATTTAAAGTCATGTAATTAAAATATGTATACAGCTTATACAATATATACTATTTTGCATAAAACATACACATTAAAACTTTACAAATACGTGTTTAGAATTATAAAGGTATTACTACTACTGTGTAACTTTTTACATACATTCTTCATTTGAATATGTCTCAACCCAAAATTGTATTTTCTTTATCAATTAAGTCGAAAGCTATAAGTTTTCAATTTTCTTTTTTTCGTCAGCCATCTATGTCAGCATTATGAATTTCTGGTTTGCTTAATTGGTTAAAGAGATCTTTATTTTTTTGTTCAAAACATTTTTTAGTTTTAATAAATTTGGTTAAACAGACCTTTTTCAATCCAGAATTATTAACGTATATGAATCCGAAAGCCGAATTCATTGCTAAAGTTTGATTTTTAATCTGAAATATTTATTCATACATACAAATTTCAATAATCATAAAATCTTCTAACATATATGGAACTACTATATTTCGACAGCATTAAAACTACATATTATTTTGTTATTTATTTATTTAGTTTCTGCAACATAATGATAATAACATGTTTTTTTCAACAATAGACAAGAATACCGATTAATTCTTTCATTGAAGGCAACAAATTATTATTTCTCTCTGGTCTAGACTAGACAAATATTAAAATGAAACACATTAGTATGAAATTTCAATTCATACTTGTTAAATCAATAAAAAGCATACCCGTTTCCAGTCTGGTAACTTTTTTTAATCTTAGAATGGAAGCATTATCCGCATTAAAGTATATCGTTAACAATTGTCTTAAATTTCAATGGCAAAAGAAAATCAAAAAAATATCACTGAGATAAGAAACCGTGTTTGACTAATTTTCTCTAATTTTATACAACTCTACAATTTCTATCACCACCTAAGATTGTATTTAATATTATTTATAAAAAATAAGCTGGGCTTAATTTAATTTTAGGTGAAACTGTAACGCAGTGGTCGTTCATGGAATATGATGTTCGTACTGTGCACTATGGAAAATATGACGTTGATGAAACATACGAAGATTTATATTAACAAAATCTAACTAAATTCATTTAACCTCTGTGCTGATTGTACTAATTTTACCGTATATAACAGGGTTCCTCAACCAGGAACTCTGTGGCTCCACAGGGGGTCAAAGAGATTTTTTGATTTTGGGAGCCACTACACAGCTTAGAGGGGCCACAGAAAAATTTTTTGGAATCCCAAAATTTCTGCAAATCCGCAAATTTCTGGGACTTGTAAATTGAAATCCTTGTAGAGCTTAAAAAAAGGTGCCACGCCGGTTATCTGGGCAAATCAGTAAATTCCTTGAAATTCGAATTTTTATGGGAAGACAAAACAATGGTATGGGAGGCACAGAAAAATAAAGAAACCCGAAAGGGGCCACGGGCCCAAAAAGTTTGAGAATCACTGGTATATAATATTTTTTAATTGTATTACTTTTAAAATTATCGATGGATTCAGTGGCACTTTTGTGAAAATTCATGTTCAATATTAAATAAAATTAATAAGATAAGAATAAAAATGTATTTTTAAAAAACCTTATTATAATTAGTTTGAAGACGCTTCTAAAAGAGGTAAAATAAGTTACACAATTTGTAGCACAATCAGTGGAATAACAATGTTATCAATTTTGATTTTATATGTATGACTCTTCCTTACTTTCTTCCCTTTCAACGTTCAATCAACACTATATTTATCTTTCTTTCTCTAACTGTCTAAATCTGTTAATGTTTCGTGCATAACAAAATAGAGAGATAAATAAATAAAAATGCACACTGCAATAAAAATATCAGTGGTTTACGATATAATGTAACCGATTATTCAAAATGTTTTATTTATTACCTCTTCTTTGGAAAAAAAATAATACATGTCGGCATTGTTGTTCATGTTCTTACATTTGCAACCAACTGTCAAAACTTTGTTGTATTCGTGTTATTATCTACGAGATAGTTTTATGACAAAACTTTGACATAATATAACACGGTGCCGTCAGATCTTTGACAGATGAGTTATGACATAGTCATGTGTCCATCAAAGGTTTATGACCATGCAATACCCACCTCGCTGAATTCAAAGAAGAAAGGAAATTTATTATTATTCATATGTTCAGTCGTTTGTTCGTTTTCATGACAGTATACACTAATCTTCAACTGTTCCATCTTCACCTGCGTTCTTCGCTTTGCCTTTAATTGCATATGCACAACTTAATAAATCGTTTTTTTTGTCATTAAGATCATCATGTGAATACAAAAAGCATTCTTGACATAGTTTATTTTAAGCATTTCAAAAAATAATAAAAATCCATTATCGATAGCAATAAAAAAAAAAATTATGACCGTAAAGTACTTATTTATTATTGTATGTATGATACGATTTTTTAAGCCTACTCTCGCTGTTCTTGCGGAAATTAACGTCCTGCAAAAGGGTGAATAGTAAAAACAAGGAGTTATTCAAATATAATATATACATATAGTGAAGTGGAATGCTCTTAGACTTTTGTTATGGATTGAAATCTTTAAAAAGGGGGCACACAAATAGGAATTAAATAACTATTTATTTTTAAATGCGCCCTGCCTTTTTTTAAATGAGATGCGTAGTGACTGTTTACACCCAATTCTTATTCATCTAACTTGTATTTAGATGCTTTACTCTACAGTAGAACTCCGATTATTTGGACTAATTGGGATGAATGTAGTCCGAATAACGAAAAATCTGAATATTTGAAAAAATCATAATTGCCATAGAAAGATAGGTACTATACAGAAAAAGTCTTAAAATGTGTAGGACAAATATTTCTCCTTCACTAATTCCTTTTTGTCTCCTTGGTCGTATTACACTGAGTCAGAGTTTTCTTTAATCGTCGCAAAAATGCCACAATTAAGAGAAAAATTATACATTTACAATTATTGATATTTGTCCTGTAACTTCAAAGCATCAGTGAGATTAAAAAAATAAATAGATACAGATAATAGTATACAAAAAAAACCTACTATTATCGTTTATCATAAACCGTAAAAGAAACTAAATAAAAGAATAATTTGCTTTTTTAACTTTTCCGGTTCTAAGCTCAAGAAATGCGACCCCAATACCCACATTTTCTTAAATATCTGTTTTAATATTGGTGATACAATGTTTATAATTAAGGTATTCTTATATCATAGTTGTTTGGACCTTTTGTAGTTTATATAAATACGCGATAACGCGATTAACGAGATAAGCGCCCTCTTATCAGCGATCGTTCATAAGATAACTAGACTGAACGCCGCTGAACACGTCAGTTGCAAATTAATATTTGTACTGTAATGACGTATTTATTAAAAAACCACGGATTTTTATATAAAAAAATGTATGAGGAATGATGCAGAGAGATATTTTAAAGCCCTTAGACTATTTTTTTTTTTGAAATTCATAAGAATAAGGCCAATAATGAGGAAACCACTGGGGTCCCTAAACGACCCCCATCGGCAGAGAAATATTTTTCTAGTCTCCGAGCCGCGAGAGTTAAAATAACAAGTAGTATTTTCGACTTATCTTAATTTTGCTTTAGGGTAGCGATATATAGATAGCTCAAGTCCTACAGATTAGTGATTTTAAAAAAGAAGAAGCTAAATTGTGTAATATGAAATCCAATAAAAATAAACTAGTCATCAGATCGATATCAGTTTGATCTAGATAAGTCTACAATATGATAGTTTCATCACAAGCTCTTACACGAATATAAATCGTGGTGATGCTATTATAACTTGTAAACACTCCTCCGCATATTACTGTTCGGCTTTTATATCTCTCATTATATATGATAGATGTATATTTTATCAGTGCTAACAGCTCGTGAAGACAGAGAAGAAGTTATTAAAACAATTGCATCACATTCGATACATCGAGGTGATGCTATTAAATAATATGATCTAATATTATTACTCACTTTAATTTAGATACATTTTAAAACATATATTCTCCGATTTACACCGCGCATTCGTTTGCTAAAACACAATTTAATTAAACATGTTATACATAAATTGTAGTCTTATCTTTATTTTCACTCCACACGTGTTTTTTTAGCTGCTCTAGAAATTCTTGGATGTTTTGAGTAATAGTTAAAAACACCAATTAATAACCAATTCCAAGATTGACACATACACATGGACTTCCATACCTTCGAACGAGAATCCTTTAAATTAAATTATAATTATTTTCATAATGTACGTTTCCATAAAAATCTCGGTCGAACACGACCCGGGTTTCGCCTCTCGGCATCGTCTGGTGTTACTCAGTGCGCGAATGCACTCAAACTGACAGGTAGCGGAAGTTTTGTATTATCCTTGTTTTTTTTTTTGTAGAATCTTTTAATTTAAGATTTCGACTGAAGTTCTTGGTGGAATGTCAATATTAAATTTGAATCGTTCAAATTATGTACATTCACACAGATTTTGTCACTAACGACCCGGGTTTCGCCTTTCAGCATCTTCCGATTTTAAATGAAATGTTACACATGCCTGGCTCTCCACTTTTATACCCTATATAAATATAGTCATAAAACCTTTTCCGACAAACAAGATAAATATAATTCTTAAAACTCTTCACCATTCAAATCTGTGGGCATTCCCATGAGTTTATTCTTTTCGCCAGCAATGGCTTAAACTTATTTATACATTTATTTCTTATATAAACACGAAACATTCATTTACTAAGAAGCGTCAGTTCAAGTTCATCCGTGCACTTGAACGCCTGAAGATGCCGAAAGTCCGGGTTGTTAGTGACACAATCTGTGTGAATGTACATAATTTTAACGATTCAAACGAAACATTACTTTTCGTTTCTTCAATTATGTGCAAACTGAGAAATATATTCTCTGACTCGATTGGCAATTGAATTTCATCAAATTCGTTCTGATTCGCAATATTCTTTTGGCGCGGCCATTCTAAGATGAGCGATATTAATTATAACGATGGATAGCGCTCTCGGCTGTCATTCTTGTGTTTTGTATGTGTGTAAGACGTAATTACGTGAAACATCTGGGCTGTTTCACACCATGCAACGCCACTATGATTGCTCTCGAATTCGGATCACGTCGTACGCATCATCATTACCGACTACAAAGTAACGAAAGCGAACCAAAGTCGGAACATGAGCCACGATTATCCGCAAACCTCTCCGACGCTAACGGCGGAGAGATCGTGAATGCAAATAATTTGGACGCGCGATTGTCTCGTCGGAAAAAACGACGCGCGTCGCACGGATGAAATCTCCAATTAAATACACAAAAGATGTTTCCGTTCAGAGCGCCAAATAATTGCCGGGGAGAACTTGAATTTGACAACGATTCAAGAGCGTACATTTACCTCCCCTCACATTAAGCCAAATTACTTTTTGAAAGGATTATCATCAGATCGTTTAAGAAAGCATGTTTCTCTCATTTAGATGTTGTCAAACTTTGGTTCATGGCGTAAGCGCTTGCGAATTTTAAATCTTATTTATGTTCGTTTAAATTTGAATCGTTCAAATTATGTACATTCACACAGATTTTTTACTAACGACCCAGGCTTAGCCTTTTGGCATCTTCAGGTGTTCAAGTGTACGGATGAACTTCGTCGATAAAAAAGGTCGTTAGTGACAAAATCTGTGTGAATTTACATAATTTGAGCGATTCACATTTAACTTTTCCGGTTCTAAGCTCAAGAAATGCGACCCCAATACCCACATTTTCTTAAATATCCATTTTAATATGGGTGATACAATGTTTATAATTAAGGTTTTCTTATATCATAGTTTTTTGAACCTTTTTTAGTTTATATAAATACGCGATAACGCGATAACACGATAAGCGATCGTTTGTAAGATAGCTGGGCTAAGCTCGTCAGTTGCAATTTCATATGTGTGCTGGGATGACGTATTTTTACGCGCAACTTAAAATATGATTATTTATTAAAAAACCACGGATTTTTATAAAAAAAATGTATGACGAATGATGCAGAGAGATATTTTAAAGCCTTTAGACTATTTCTGTTTTTGAAATTCATAAGAATAAGGCCAATAATGAGGAAACCACTGAGGTCCCTAAACGACCCCCATCGGATGAGAAGTATTTTTTTAGTCTCCGTCCGAACCGCGAGAGCTAATATTGAAATTCCACCAAGCAGCTTAAGTACACGACGCTGACGGATCATATGAAGAAACTACGGATTCAGCAATTATTAATAATTAGGTTTTGTTATCATAAATAAAATAGTTAATTTTAAAAAGAATAATTACTCTTTTGATTTGAACGATGGATTGTTATTTTTTTCACTTTCACGATCTCATCTCGCTATTTCAAATTTTGCTTTTAGTGTGAATTATTTCTCTTTTTATTGTGGTGTCAATAAAACAAAGCAACCATAAACAACAACGTCAAATTTTACACTTCGTAACTTGATTCTTACTAACAAGTAGATCGTTTTTGATATGAGATTATGTTTCTAAAGTATATTTCACTAATTAGATTGAATTTCAAGTGAGAACTTTCTTACTCTTCAGACGACTTTAGTAGGTATCGATTTATTTTTTTATAACATTGCAATATAATCTAATTTTACGGCTTACTTAAGCAAATTTATTTGTATTTGATGTTGTTGGATTTAAAAAAAAACATGAACCGAATTTACTTTAATTTAAAACTTTCAATTATACATTTTTTGACTATCTACTACCAACATAACTTTTGCAGTAACTTGTTTTCGGGAAGTGTAATGATATAAGCTGATTAATATTGTTTTAACCTGTTTTAATTATTGGATCTATGGATGGGGTTGTGTTCATTACAAATATCATACATCAAACATAAATTTTTGAATTTGAATCGTGCTGAATTCAAACAAGTGAAAACAGCAAGGGAAAGGAATAATAGGGTAAAAATATCAACGTATTTCAGTTCTACAGTATTTTATATTTTATGCGTTGATAGCTATTTCGGCTTTCGCCACCGTCAGAACTATCTGAACTGAAAAACCGTAGAACTGAAATACGTTGATATTTTTACCCTATTAAAATGGAGTTCTACCAAGTAAATGCCAAATCAATAAATAAAGCAAAATGAAGACGATAACCAATTGGTTTATATTGTGGAAATAAAATAATGATATATTTTGCTATTTCTTTCTTATGTTAATAAAAATAAATAAGTAATTTTAAATCCACAAAGATTCATTGGTGAAGTAGTTTTTGATTTATTGGATTTATCCCAGGGGTGGGCTGGAGGGGGCTCGAAAGGGCTCGCGCGAGCTCTTTGTTAAATTTCACTAAAGCCGGCGAGCCCCTTGTTAATTTAAGAGAAAGTAATATTCTCAGATCCAATTAGTATATAACTGAAATTTTCTGACATATATATATTATCTACGATAGCTTCAGTATACCAAGTAGTACATTTTTAGTCATTTTCAGTGATAATTTTACGGTAAATTGCATATTTTTACATATTATATGTTTCAACAATCGTTTGCTTATTTAAGTATTGCATATAATTGCATAGGAGTGAAAAAAATTCACCCCTTCCTCAGAACACCAAGAATTGCTTTGAGATTAAACGAGCCATTTGTTAACGTATTGGTAGCCCACCGCTGATTTATCCGGAACCTATAAAGTAAAAAATGAGACAGCTTTATTTCGACTTTAGATTTGCCAACAAAACGTCAAAATTAAAGAAATAACTTCGAAGAGATTGTATTTTGGATCCATACAAAATCTCATTATAAGCCTATTTTTGAAATTAACATACAGCTTAAAAAGTCAAACAGATATTCGATATTTTTATTGACATGTTCTTCTTTCGATAATGAAGTGCTTTGAATAAAATCTGACAAGTTTCTCACGCAGACATTTAATTTTCCATCAAAACAACTCGATTTAACCTTAATTACAAGTTTACAGTTAGAAGTAAAGTAACCAAAAATAATTCGAACGCGTCGAGAGATTAGCTTCACGGTGACAAGATAAATCCAAACACTCTATTAAAAATGTCACGACATTTCACGAAACCACGTTTTCGTGAAATTAATGAATGCAATCCGAATTTTAATGCCATTTTCTTGATTACCATAACTGTCATCGTGGTTAATTATGATTATTTTCAAGACCATAAAACGAGCCACATTTCTCTGAAATATACGAGAATTTCTGCTTATTTGAATGACAAAATTACTAGAGCAATGAACTTGCTTAAGAGAGATTGAGATGTAATTGAATTTTCAGTTCTTTGAACTTAAAATTTATCAAAAAAATATTTACCATAGCAAAATTGAATAAGCTACAGCTGAAGTTGATATAAAGCCTAATATGATGTTAGCATGTTTTTGTAGCGGAACATTGTTTTTTATTCAGTTGATATTGAATCTTTGCACTATGTTCGCTGTTTGTAATCTTGTTTTACTTTTTTATCAGACTGATGAGTTTATTATAACAGCAAATATTCTAAATTGATTTCACGTGTGAAAGACTTCAGCGGTAATCTTTTTTCAATTACTCAAAAGATTTGTTACTCTTCAGAGAGAATTAGTCAACGATGAAATACGTTAAACCATTATTAAAACACAGTTTATTAGTATCCAAAACTAGAACTCTTTTCGATTTAGGGTTAGTGTTCCGCACGACCCATTTGTATACGATTACTTTAATGTGAATTATGTATTGTTTGTTTTATTCAAAATATAGGAATAATTTACCTACGCTTTACCTACTCATTTCTTGATTTTAACAGGCATGGTAAACTTAATGATAGAATTGTATTTAATTATTTTAATAGTATAATCCTTTTTCTACGAGGTTCTAACAGCTTACATCAAAATAGTTTTCAGAGAGCTAAGCTTGTTAAGCAAAGAATCGCCAAAATGATGTTTTTGGTAGATACGTTTATGAAGATGGAATAAATCAATTTCAAAGTATTCAAAGATGCAAATACATATTACGTCATATACATAAGTTATTTAATCTTTAATTTTCGTTATCACCACACCATCAACTGCTGCTTGTTTTTCTGATCATTTACCAAAAAATCTGTGTAAGTTTTTGTGTTCAACTTTTAGCTAGACTAAAAAATATATTCATTGTATTGAATTATTCCAGTGTTTATATTTACAATTTCAGTAATTTGTTTTTAAACTGATGATATTTAGTATTTTTCTTGTCAAAGGTTATTTTATTTAAATTAAATATTGGTTTATAAAACATTAACACTACTTTTTTGACACTATAATTTTTATCATGAAAAAAATCACCTCTGAAGAGCTGTCATCATTCAAATTTTTTGATCCGGTCCAGTTACAGTGCAAATAGGGTAACTTTCACTTGGGAGTATTTTGAAAATTTATATGATCTACTATAAATTTATTGGATAAGGTGTCTGACTTTGATTTTCAATGCAAAAATAAATATACCAGCTCCGAGATGGTTAGAATAATCTTAACTTACTTAAGATGGCGATGCAATTTGTTCAGATAAAATTATCTTACGAAGTAAAAAACTAGCATGTTTTTTTACGTATGTGTAAACGAAAAAACATTGCTTTATTCACCAAATATTTTGTATTGAATTGTGCATATATAGATGATAATATATGTTTTTCAACGCCTTATCATATTTTTTCATTAATTCATTAATTTTCCCTGCAATTAATCTTTATTTTAAATTAAAAATGTAACCACATATTACTTGTGTACCAGCTTTGCACTGTGTATTTTTCTTAGCTATTATATGATCTTAGGTAAAAAAATATCTTAGTACTGTAGTCAAATACCACTTTAAGGTAGCAAGAACACTTAATACGTTCCAAATTCGGTTGGATTTTCTCTTCGAAAATAAACAATTGAAGTACTTTAAATATTTATGTTTTCTAATCGCTTTTACGTATATTTTCGTTTTTTTTTGTTATTGCTTTTATTGTAAGTTTAAATATATTTTCAACGTCAAATAAGTGTTTTTTGTTTGGTTTACAGATGTTAATGTTAACAAATGTTACTATTCGATAATTTTGAAACACTCAAAAATTAATATTCACGTAACGGCCTTGTTATTTCCAATTAAAACACAATAACGAATGAAAGTAAAAAAATAAATATCAGTCGTTGAAAATTAGTTCAAAGTGTTGAAAGCGATAATAATATTCAGTCTTCATAATAAATCGAAGAATCATTTTCTTGCTATGTCTTAATAGGAACGTATGAATTATTATTGCACACGATGGCGTGAGAATTTTCGTCTTATGCCAGACAATTGAATTGAAAACTTATTGAAATAATTCAATAAAAAGATACGTACTTAAAAAGCAGTTTGTAAAAGTCTTGTTTCGTTCACAATGCCGTATTTTTGATTTCGTTTTCTAAAAGCAATTCATATTCGTAGACATTATGTGTATAAGTTATTTGATGTGACTTTCCCTAGAAGAAAAATATTTCCCATGATTTAGAGTAAACTTACTTCTAAATATAAGAAATATTTGGTGATTATATGTCAATACTAACTGAAGCATTACACTTTCATCATTATTTTTTAAACACTATAAACATCACAATCAATCCTGCTTAGACTTCTATAGTGTAGTGTTAAATTGTTTTCCTTAACCCATGTCCGCTCCCAATGTGGAGCATATGGCCTCCTAATGGAGGTATCTCATCAGAAGTTTTTCTACGAAAACTGTTTTTTACTCAGTCGCTCAACCTCACATGATTTCAAAGTGAGTAGTAGGGAAAGAAGGATAAGACTAGAATAACACTAGCGGTAAACTAATCGCTATTGCTACACCCAGTTATTAAAGGATCAAAAGGGTGGGAGGAGTGGAAATAATGTGGATTGACATCACAAACACCCAGTCTTTGATCACAACTTTTAATTTAATTCTCAAAGTCACTTTGATCTTACCGGGAATGGAACCCAGACTTGCGTGATTGGTAGAGCAAGCTCTAATCAACTGGGCCACAGCAGGTAACTATTTTTTTTTCATTATGTTACCTTTATTCCAGAAAATTATAAAAAGAAATTTTCTACTAACATCTCTATTTTGGATTTCACAAAATCCTATAAAAACGCGTGTCGCTTAATGAAATTGAACAAAGTCTCTAAACAAAATCAATGGATTAAGCGATTCGCGTTCCACTAAAAATTACCGAATGCTCTTAGTTAATAATCAATAGATCTTTATCGTCTCTTTCTATCAATTGACAGTTTTAAATAGTCAGCCTCTGGTTTAATAGTAAGAGATTTATCCTACTGACCATGTGGGTGTGAGCTCATGTTCCGGCTTGGTCAATCAATATCTATTTTATTTATTTAAGATCTTTGATATGCGTATATGGTATATGTATATGACATTAAAATCAGTTCTCATTTGAGTTTATCTCGGTGTTTTAAAACATCTGGCACCTTTGCTGTTGGCGTTACTTTAATAATAAATACTTCTTATTTAAATATGTTATTATTAAAATATATAATTAATGGTTTCAATTAATTTCAGCTAATCTCGATATTGATTTTAGATCCGGCAATAATTTTTCATAGATTCTACGGGCTACGACAATTACACACTAAGTATCTCCCGGACTTCTGGAAAAGATATCTAGGAGAATAATAATATTAATAATGAATTATGTTAAATGGTGAAGGCACAAAATAGCACAGTTGAGTTAGAAATGAAAGCCAAAATGATATAAGTACAGTCGCTCCTGTTCACCGTTTGGAACGAGTTCAGACCGAAACATATATAATATATGTTAATTTTATATTAAAGATTTAGTTAGTATATTTTCTGAAACGATTTATTGCTATAGTAAAATGTTTCGTTCGATGTAAATGAAAATTAATATTGTGTACTCATTTTAAGCTTATAAAAAATTCGACTAGTAAAAAGAAAGGTATGCAAAATATTTACTAAATAAATCATGAAATTAATCTACAGATACAAATTGTATTTTTTTTTTATTCCATGTCCGCTCCCAATATGGAGCATATGGACTCCTAATGGAGTTTATCTCAACAGAATTTTTTCTACGAGAACTGCTTGTTACTCAGTTGCTCAACCTCTCTTTTTCCAAAGAGAGTAGGAATAGAAGGAAAGGGCAAGGACAGGACTAGTGGTTAGCTAATCGCTCTCTATACGCCCCGTTCATAGGATAGGATGGGTAGGAGGGGGGAATTCAAGACATCCATGCCTTTAATCATCACATACATCCATACATCCATGCCTTTGAACAGAAATTCATAAATCAATTGAAAAATCAATTTATAAAACTGCCCGTACCGGGATTCGAACCCGTGCCCTCCGTAGCGGTAGCCAACGATGTTGACCACTCGATCACACAGGCGGCACATTTCCAAATTGTATAGAAAAGAAATTTAATTAATGGTTATATCAATTTGTAGATATTAAGGCACAGATACATTATATATGTCAATATCAATTGATCCATTAATCGATTATTGAATCAATATATGAAATTTTCCATTTTGGGATTCAAAATGTTTGTCATGCAACCGGATTGAACAAAATGACACTTGACTTCAATGACGCTAACAATCATATTACAAAAAACCAATGCTAAAATATGAAAACAAAAAAAGAAACATGATTCAAAATATTCCTAGCGTATATTACAAACATCTGTTTTAAAATAATCACTTAATTATATCGCTTTTAAACAGTTAATTGACATTTGAAAATTGTATGGCTAGTAATATCTTCATCTTGATCCATATGATTATAGCGACTGACCTCACGATTATAATTAATGAATATCCAAAATAGTTAAAATCATTATAGTCTTGTGGTTATAATGTTTTGCTTTTCCCTGGCTCGAAATTTCCGATTTACTTCAAGTAAAGAAACAAAAACATTCTTAAACTTTTTATTGCTATTGGTATGAAGTTTTGATAGTATAAAGATGGAAAGGTGTTCTTTTGGAATTATGTTCCTTTCGAAAATTAGATTGTTTTATTTACGTTGGTCAGATTCAATTCCACTTACAACAGCATGTGTAACGTGTAAAATAACAACAATCTCTTGTTTATGATTGCTATAAATTTCTACAATACATAAATCCACAAATTACAAATTAAAAAATTGGAAATATGGCGTAAGGATTTACGAAAACTTTTTTACTGTAAAACAGATAAACCTTATATTTTAAAACGTTTATGGCTTCAATATAAATACATGATCTATCTAAAGCGAAGTATTTGATTATTATTTTATTCACATCTATTCATTTCTTACCAATTTATATTTAACAAATAATAGTACGACCCTTGAAAAATATACTACACTATTAGTATTTCAGACAAGGTTTTTTCTCTGAATGACGATGAAATCATTCGTATAAAAAGTATTTAGTGTTAGTACACGAAAAACCAAAAGCTTTTCGAACTTGTAACGGAGCATTTATTAAATCGAAAAAAAGCTCTAAATATATCAGAAGATCTGCGAAATAACAATTTATCGATTAACGGAACTTTAATGAGAATTTACAATCTATTTTACTTTGAATATTGCATGCGCACATAAAATTACAATGTAAATTGCAATTCACTGGGCTTCAAATTTACTTTTACAGTGGTTATATTGGAATTCTTTATGCACAGCTTTACAAAATTAAAGTTATATTTGGTTAACTTTTTTGTACGTTTTCTAACTGCAGTTTTTCTTACCGTTGCTAGAAAAAAAATGTAAATACCACCAAAAATCTAGCCATATATTATTTTTTCTGATAAAATGGTATCCGTAGTAAAATCGCCATAACTAAGGCTAAAACTAATCTAATCTCGGACCCTTGTTTGTAGGTTATTTACAAAATTATGTTTATAAACAAAACAAAACAGTGTCGTTAATTGTTCTATTATTAAAATATATCACTTTAAAGGTGTTCGCTGTCAATACTTGGTAGAATGGCATTACAATAAAAATAATAAAAGATTTTTAGTACTTTTCCCACTTAAAATGTATTTGATCAGGACCGGTTTCGCTCCTCGCGAGCCAATCTACATTATAGAGTTTCATTTTGCTTAAAAAAGTCCCAAATTATAATTGTGTTTATAATTGACATCATTTGCCACTTATATTTATTGATGATTTTTGAATTGTATGTTATAGGTATTAAGCATTTTAATTTTGTGTAATTATAATGTAATTCGTAAATCCTTTTCATAGTTAGTAGCTGCTTACACCTTTTTATTTCAATTAAACTTGTATAAATAGCACTGTTTAATTTATTTTTCTTATCAGTTGATAATGCTGGAGCGAAACCGGTCCTGATCAAATAAATTTTAAGTGGAAAAAGTACCTTTTATTATTTTGTTAGTAAATCGAGAATTTAGATTTTAAATATGATTTTTGATATCCCGTAATTTAATTTATTTCCGAAATCAATATTAAAATGATCCCGGGAGTACATGATTGCCAAATTGGTTGGGATCCGGAGATTAGATGCCCTAGCCTATAACGTATTGTCAAACATTGAGTCTTAAAATACTATTTTTACTGTCGCATTAAGCACAGTATCTCTAAATCTAAATGAAGACGACCATAATTTCAAATGTCAATGTACCCAACATGACGAAAAGACAATTAGGAGTTTTCACGAATATTGACACTTGATACTGTAAGTGATCAACATTCTTTTTGCGTTTCCGATTGTGATACGATAACAAAGTGAGTTTGGTTTTTTGTGAGCTCGATTACTTATTTTAGAAATGTCAACCACGTTTTTATGTTAACAAAGTTTTTTACATAAGAATGGATTCAAGTCTTCGAATCGTGTTCATCCGATCGTTTTAATTTAAAAAAAGTGTTAAAATATCCACTGCTATCAAATAACAGTGTATCGTTTTACAATGATACTACTTTTAGCAATTCACTTCGTTTTTTGTAGCTTTTTATATACATTGCATCATCAGTTGCCATATTAAAACAGTATCTAAATGAAAAGCTCCTTTCACTTCTGTAGGGTGTTCATTTATTGATGGATTTTAATAAATACAATGAACACTTTTAGGATGTTCAGTGTCAATACTTGGTGGAAAGGAATTATATTAAGAAAAACACAATATTCCTTTGTCTTTCCCCACTTTTATTTACCAAGATCAGGACCGGTTTCGCTCATGGTGAGCATTTGATCAGTTGATAATGTTTGAAACTAGTAAATAAAAGTGGAAATAGGTACATAGGAATATTGTGTTTTTCTTAAATACAATTAAATTGGCAAATCATTTGTCAAATTCATTGTGAAAATTACATGAGTTTTGTTAGCTCTGACTTTGTTGATTAAATTGGCATTTACTTGATTGAACTTTACTGTAATTAGGTGAAAAAATATTTGAGTTATTCAAATATCTCTGTAGAACTACAATAAAATACTTTGATATGTTTTCATTTCATTTTACTGTTGTCGTTGTTTGAATTATTCATTACGTATGTAGGAATTATGTCAATTAATAATTTATTATTCAACTCCAATATTTATAACGTTTAAATTTTAGAAGATACGAGAAATTGTCAATATTAGATATGGGATGGATCTGTAGACAAACAAATAATATTAGTTAATTCAATCTGCTACTCAAAGTTTTGTATGCTTATACGAAAAATGAATTAATACAATAATTTGAAAATATTCTCAGTAATTCAATTGCAAGATTATTTTAAACAAACATGAAATTTTATAAGATATTTAAGAGTAATGCTTTTGGAGTCATGATTAATAACTGTTCTCGTGACTAAATTAACTAATCACGTTTTAAATTGAAATGAAAAAAATATTTTTCTCAAAAATACAAATTTATATTTTCTATAATTTTTGGTTATTGTTAGTAAATACATAAAAATTATAAACTCCCTAAAGCTTTTGTTTTAAAGAAAAATTGAGATTATTTTTTTTAAATATACATGCTTATATATTTTGAAAACGGCAATGCTGATGTTACTAAATCTATCACTAGATGGCACTATCAAAGTTTCACTTCCCCGATGGAATAATGTGAAATGGAAAACCAACCAGATTTATTTTCTCAGACAACGCCATCTACATAAATAAATAAGAATTTTAAATTGTGTATCGTATCAGAATCATTGTAGATTTACGAACGTATTCACAGAGTATCGGAAAACAATTTTTTTGATAATCGTAAGAGTAGAAACAAAATGCTCCCTCTATAGGGAAATGCATATTTTAAATCTAATAATTGGAATGTATGTATCTAGGTTTTAGGAAAACTTTGTTTTCAGTCCGGTAGATTTCGTTTAAAATATTGTTTTTAGAATCATACCTTTTTCAGTCTAAGACTTAGGGTTTCCCAAACTATGTTCCGTGGAACACTGGTGTTCCGTGAGACCTAAATAAGTGTTCCGCAAATTTGTGGTAACATACTCTGCAACACATTTAAACATCTTCTATTTCATATTAAAAATCGAGTGATAGTAAATCTCCACTGATGTTTAAAATGTTAAATATCTAACTACAGGCGGAGATTTTGAATCACTGAGAGATTTGTTTACTCAATTTTTTACGTAACACTGTTTTAAAAATATGTAACTAATTATTAATAAGTGGTTTAATAACACATAAATATTTTTAATATTTTTACAATTATGAACCGGCAACATTTCCAGATTTTCAAATTGTTTCATTGCGTAATAAGTTTGGGAACCCCTGATCTAAGTCATGAAGCACTAAAATGCAGATGCGTCATCTTTTTGACGTTTTTTTCGGCTTTATTATATTCTAAATAAATTCAATACGTGTTTAGATATTTTTTTAAATATTAAGAATTTGACTATTTGCCAAAACAAATCATATACATATTTATTTCGAAATGTTTACAAAAAATATTTATGTTATATTATTTCACTTCAGGGTGAGCAAAATGGTCTACGTCGACACCTTTTAAAAATGTATACTGTTAAGTAACTTATTTGCAAATATTCGTGATATTGATAAAATATAGTTTAATGGAATGTTTTAGCACCCCGACAAAAGCGCCGGAACTAAAAGGGCAACGGCAAAAGCGCCAAACCAAACGCACCACAACAAAAGCGCCGACAGAAAATAAATAAATTTCCAAACAAGTCCTTTTTTGTTTTTTGAATTGTTTATCGATAGAAACAATCTTAGGATAATCAGTAAAATTTGCAATTAAATCCGTTATAGTTGTTAAAGTAGTTAGTATCTTAAAATCAACAGCTTTTAACACTTAGTACCGAAAACATGAAAGATCGGATTATAAACGAACTTCCTCACACAAATAATTCGTTCCAACAAACGATTAATAGTGTCCATCCTTCAGTTTATAACTGATTAGAACAATTTACACAGTAACAGGATTGCGTAGAAATTAAAATCCAAAGAATCAGATTAGGTTTCAAAGGACCAATTGCGCCAAAGTGTAAATATATAAAATTAAACGAAAGACTGCAATAGTTAATACTTTATTGTGGAATTATTTTTAATTTAGAATATTTAAGAAGAAATTCAATTTTTAACAATTTATATTTTACTTTTTTGTATGTTCGTTTATTTGTTTTGTTTTCTTTCTCATTTTTAATTTGTTGTTTATCGTAGACGTTTATGTTGCAGCGCTTTTGACGTGGCGCATTTGTTACGGCGCTTTTAGTTCTAGTGCTTTTGTCGGGATACCGGATTTCTTATCATACTTTTCTTCTAATAGTTTACTGTATATGTATTATAAATAGGGAGCCAGTCGTATAATCATGAAAAAGTTTAGATCATTGTTCGAGTAAATACTTACTTATCGATGAGCATATATCGTGATATACAACAATATCTATTATTAAATTAAATAAATAATACAGGAATTATGCGAGATGTAAATAAAAACCATAATTTATTTTTATAAGCATTTTATTGACCAAAATATTTACAAAATGTCATTAAAACGTGTCACCTCTTAATGTTAATAAAACCAAAATTTTAGAAAAAAAAATAAAACAAAAACATGATTTATTTGGCATCTAAAGAGTGAATGCTTTTCCTTCTAATTTCTATCCACAGAAAATACTGCATTTGATATCAACGACGGCATAACCGTTGCTGTATATTTTATATTTACAAGTGTAATTGTCTTTTATATGTATCTATCAAACTGACAAAAATTAATATATTGCATCTCCGACCAATAAAGCACTTAACTTTATATTATATAATTTCATGTAAATCCCTAATTAAAAATATATATATTTACTCTAATTGTATATAGTTTTGTAGAAAAATATCATAAATCACATTTTCGTTGGACGGGAGTTCTACAATAAATTTACAGTATCGCATAGAGATAAGAATAATATATATATAAAATTGTAATAATATTTTAAGAAATAAAAATTTATATAATAGTTAAGGAAATTATTTTTTTTTCAATAAATTTCATATATATACATATTATTATAAATTTAATGGCTTATTTTAGTGTGCCATAAATGATAAGAGGAATAACGAGAAGTTTCTCAGTTACGAATATAGATGTCGTTAATAATTTATTTATTAACAAGCGCAGTCGCAGGAACAACGCTTCACTCGCTTTTCACGACGGAGAAGATTATCTACAGATCGGACAGATCTTGGTTGCACGTCTGAAAAATAAAATAAAATTACATCATTCAAAAGAATTAATAAAAAAAATCTTTTTCTAATTTAACCTAAATTAATATTTTCGATTCTACAACGAAGGTTTTATTTAGCTGTATGTCAATTTAAAATAAATTTAATAATTCAAAGACTTCAAATTAATAAACTTAAGACTAAATTATGTTCGTATTATTATTTACTTGAAACATTAACAAAAAAATCTGCATTGCAATATTGGTGTTGAAACATTTTCAAAAAAATATTTTACATCGTCAACCTTGGAGCTATTATTTTAGCTCCGTGTACTACGTAAGTTTGTAAGTTTCCACATCATCATTTTAGTACTTATACATATACTGTAATAATAATATTATCATTTCTTAACTTTATTGTAGTCATTGCCTCCCCTCTTTCGCTTTATCGCAGTAAATTATTTACACAAAGATGTTTTAAACTAAATCTTTGTAATTATAATATTTTGTATGCCCAAGTCATTTTATATAAAAATATATTTTAAGGGCGGTGTATCGGTCTACAGCGACACCTATTATTAAGACAAATGATTCAATTGCTTATTTAAAAACATTCGTGTAAATCATAGAAACTAGATTCTCAAAAAACCCTAGTTGAGTTGTGCATGCCTTATAGAAATTTATCAGTAAAAAATGAACAGGGAGCCAGTGGCGTGCTTAAGTAGTGACCTCTATTTTTTCAATAAAAAATCGCATTTCAACCAAAATTTATTTTTGAAAATCGTTATTTTTTGTCCACGTTCAATATTTTTTTCATTAATATGTTTTTCAATAATAAAGAAAGTCTAATTCAACTGGGATTTTTTGAAAATCCTATTAAGCTAGATTTTATCAATTACACGAATGTTTGTAAATAAGCTATTTATAATTTGTCTTAATAATAGGTGTCGCTGTAAATCGCTACACCCACCCTTAATGCAAAAGAACTGCGATATATTTCCGCGAGCAAAAGAATGTGTCCATCTTACGAAGACTGGTAGAGGTTGCTGATTGCATCATTGCATTACGCAATTGCCTATTTAGATGTAAGTAACTCCCTCAGATTTTTCAAACACCCCTCGTTACGAAATACATTTTTTTTCGCTATATGCGTTAATTATAAAACATTTTTTTACGTCTTACAATTTCGGGGTTTTGTTGGACTTTATTCTAATTATACAAAATACAAATTTATAGACGTGAACGAATACTAACAGTGAGGTCGTTGAGACTCTTCGGAAGGAACTTCCTCAGCCTGGTGCAGCATCATGGGTACTGGAATGTTGACTGGGATTGCGCGAGCCATTGCTTGTCTGCCCAGCATCTCGTGGCTTGAAGATTGCACTTCTTCAGTCTGAAAATAATACAAAAAATACCCGATCAAATAACAAAGTTATCGATATCGTATTTTATGCTTGAACCGTCTCAAAAGTATTTTTTTTCGATGTTTAACCTAGTATATTATAATAATAAAGCATTAATACAAAATTAAAATTGTTTTACGAAAAATAGCAAGTGTATTAGTTTGAACATCCAGTGGAATAATTGTTAATCAAATTTCCAACGGGAATAAATCCCGAATGGATCGGAAACACTCAAAGATTGTATGAGTGTTGCCAACAAAATGAATAAAATTATCAATCACTCAAATCAACAATATAAGTAATATCGTTGGTCGATTCTATCAGTATGTATTATAGAAAATATCAGCATAATCAAAAATCGTAGCTATTGCAAACTATATATAATATTAGATAACAATAACAAAGAAGCATAAGAAGAAATTACAATCTAAAAAATTTAGCAGTGCCATGTAAATTAAACAATTTACACTAACATTTCTTGAAACATTCTCAAATCATATTGCAATCGTTACGAACTTATCATGGGTCCTACGGCGGATGATTTTTTGTTTACTTTTAAGTATTCATATTGCCAATTTGATTATCAATCAAATAAATATTTTATCTCACGATGATGGTGTTGAAATTGAATTAAAATTACAGCTCTCTGATCAAATAATTGCTTTATAATAAATTTGGAATTGATAGCGTGATCTGATATGACCATGTACCACTTCAGTGTTGCTTATGTGTTACTCAAACCATAAACAATCGATAAGTTAATCAATAATTGTAAAATTTGACACCTTTGAAACATCTTATTTAGTTGTACGTTGTGATTAATCTAATTGTATTCATTATAGGAAGCGGCGAAGCAAATAAAAACCTTCACCTTAAATCTACGTCTTAATAACATATTGACTTAAGTAGTTTTTAATATGTATCTATCAATTATCGAAGAAACGTGTTTCAAAATGCATTATACGTCCTACATTATTTTAAAACTTGTTTTGTTGTTATATTTTATGCAATCAATTCAAATTAATTTATACAAATATAAATTCCGTTCCCACTCAATTTATTACAACGGTTATATTGTGCTAAATATTTATAACAATGATTGTAAAACAGAAAATCAAAAGACCAAAACGTTATTATTATATACCTTTTGCTATCAGATGCTTCAGAATTTTATCGTCGCCATGTATAAATTTAGTAAGCTAAATAGAAGGAATTAGTATTGAGTTGAGAATCATTTTTAACGTTAGTTTGTGATTTTAGTGAAGTCATTATTCAATCTTCAAACAAGATACATTGTTCATAAAAAAATATCAAATAAACAATGGTAAATATACTTCATTTGAATTAACGATTTACATGTGGCTGATGCGGTTGATTAAAGGTCCGTTTTCAGACAGTATTTATTGATTATCTAATATATAAAAATGAATGTTTGTTTTTTCGTACTTTATGCGTTGCCACACCGCTCATCCGATTGCAATAAAACTTTGACAAACTTTTTGCTTGCACTTCTGGGAAGGTTATAGGAATAGTAAAATTAACTTACAGAAGGTCTTATATATAAAAATCAATGTTTTTATGACTGCCATACAGTTCATTTTAACAAAATATGCTTGCACTTTCGTGAAGTTTATAGTACAATTAACTTACAGTAGATGGCGCGTTTGTCATACCATAGACATTCGGCAGCAAACGTCAAACGTCAAACAAACAGAAAAAGACGACATGCACTTCAAAAAACACAATTAAAACAATTTCTTTCTTTGAGTGACATTGCAACGCTTGCCGGGTACCGGCTGGTATTGTATAAAGAATAATAATCAACTTTTTAATTCGCTTTAATTTCACAGCATTTTAAACTGTATCGAATATTAATTGCATTTCGTTGGCAATTTTTTTCCGAGGCAAGAGTAGGCATATTAATTTAATAATTTTCGTCGTCCTTGCCAATTCCACTTACTAGGTACACTAACTAGGGCCACAGGATCAGGTTTTATTTAATTCAACCTCGACTAGTCAGTAGAGCGTGCGGTCGATTTTTTTTTCTTTTCCATACACCGAATGTAGACTCGACTGTCAAATATCAAAATATTGCCTCACCATATTGAGTTTACTTTCCGGTCAATTTTGAGATATTAAATATTAGTTATTGAAAAACTTAACTAGACACCATTTTTTTCCATGTCTACTCCCAATGCGGAGCATTTGGCTTCCTAATGGAGGTATCTCAACAGTTTTATTTCTACGAGAACTGTTAATCAGTCGCTCAACCCTCTCTTTTCCAACGAGAGTAAAAGGGATAGAAGGATAAGTCTAGATTTTTTTTCTACAAGAACTGTTTGTTAATCAATGGCTCAACTTCTCTTTTCAAAAGAGAGTAAAAGGGATAGAGGATAAGTCTTGATTTTTTTATATATTAGATCTGTTTGTTAATCGGTCGCCCAACCTTTCTTTTCTAAAGAGAGTAAAATGAATATAAGGATAAAGCTATGACAATAGTAGTAGCTAACCAGTCGCCCAACCTCTCTTTTCCAAAGAGGGTAAAAAGGATAGAAAGATAAGGCAAGGACATTACTAGTGGTTAACTAATCACTCTCGCTACGTCTAGTTATTGAATGATGGGAAGGGTGGCAGGGAAATTAAGATATCACAAACACCCATGCCTTCGGACATAAATCGATGAATCTGTACTGTGAGTCGAACCCGTAAGATCCGGCACGGAAGCCAGCAACTTTAACCGCTTCGCCATAGGACCCGACATTGCTGGTCACTAACATAGCGTATGAAAAGTTATGATAATACAGAGTGAATATTATTAAAGAAATCTTAGTTTTATAACTGTAAGTTCTCGCTTCGTAAGAAATGTGGCTTGACCGACCAATTTCTAGCTTACATAAATAAATGTATTTCGTTCTCATATTGGCTATTTTTTTAATTTCTTAGAGTGCGTAAAACGTATCGGCGTATCATATTTTAATACGCCGATACGTTTGAAACTTTAAAAAATACATTGAGAACTCACTATTTTACATAAAATAATAATAGAGCTAGCTTTGGTATTTTTTTAAGGCTCGTATTTTTCTGGTCAGAATTTAAATAACATTGGTCATAATTTATATTAAATGGTCATAATATATCGGTCATAATTTAAATGAAATTAAAAAAAAAACCTAACCTAACCTACTTACCAAAATTGTTATAAAATATTCTGACTGTATAATATTTTTATTCTGACCGTTCATATTTTTATTCTGACCAAAAATTGATTTGAATTCTGACCATTTAATTTGTTTCCGTTTTTAATAATAATCTGAATACCGTTTTAATTAATCGACAACGAAAAATGTGAAAAAAATAATAGTAGCAATCATCAATTTAAAAAAAAAATTAACCCAATCCATGATTTGATACTTTAAGCACCTCACCACAAATTAGTGTACTCTGTACTTGAAAAAAGTTGCACTACGTGTATAATTAATCCTTCGGCGCAAGCAGCATGTGGTGTGTTGTTAATAATACATAACCTTCTCGCATTTCCGTCGGAAAAACAGCACACACGTGTGAATCTAATAAATAAAGACCTCTTTTAATTACTTCCTTTCGGCTGACCAAAAAAACTCTGTACACTGTACTTTTACATGTATCTTTAATTTACAAAAAAATCTACACGATTTTATATGACCCCGATGCGCAATCAAGAATCCCTATTACATTAATTATATTATTATGTTACCAAGTACTCTTTCATTTTGAATACGACGCTGTTGTAAGTATAATAGTAGAGGTAATGTTGCATTTTTATCAAATATGGACTGTTCATTCTTTGTTACAAAAGTTTACATTATTATTACAATCATACTATATCGACTGTAGAAAGGTATCAAATTGTAATCACAATGAATACAATTTGATACACGTTCTTTCAAAAAGATGTAAGCTGAAAATACTAAATCTAATATAAAATTTAAAATAACTTTGATTATTCTACGTATTGTGCTACTAACTGTGGCACGTGTTTTGCCTCTTTTAGAGGCATCCTCAGACTATCGCAAAGTTTACATACATACTTTTTATTTCAATTTAAATTGTATAAATAGCACTGTTTAATTTATTTTTCTTATCAGTTGATAATGCTCGTGAGGAGCGAAACCGGTCCTGATCAAATAAATTTTAAGTTGAAAAAGTAATAAAAATCTTTTATTATTTTTATTAAAAAATACATATTTGTATATATTTTTTTACTCTTAAGAGTCGTGAATTGTTCATAATCTATATTCTAAATATGTAATATTAAAAATCTTAAGTGCTTGTTTGCAATCTATGTTGGATATCTACTTCAATCACTCTTTCGAGTGCTTTGATGATCAGATTTTAAAGGTGTATTCCCATTAAACTGGTTAAGATCGGTAAGAGGATCGACAAGTTTGCCTACTTTAAAACAATGAGACAATTATTAGTATTATTATTACGATACATAAATATAAGTGCAGTTGCCTCAGCTAATATAAACTGCAGAGATAATAAATCTTAATTTATTTTCTTTAGTTTAAGTGTTTAAGAGGGAATCAATTTAAATAAATAAACTAAACTAACTAGATTAAAAATGTTTTCGAGATTAAGCGATCGTAAATTTTCGTTTTTATTAGAACAAACATTTGAAATTGAAAAATTGCGTTTCAAATATATTTGGCACTAAATAAATTGAGCTTCAAACTTTTTTTGGCGGTACACGTTTCGAGTAAATTGATATAAAATATTTGTTTGTTAATTATATTTTAAATTTACACTTTATTTTTGTAATTATTTAGCAGATGAATGAATGAATGTGAATCTTGTTTACATTGTTTTATTCACTTTTTTACGTTTTTATGATTGTTTTTTGTATAACAAAATGTATTCAACAGTTGTATAATCAGTGCCGGTGCTAGGCTATTTTGTGCCCTAGGCAACGGTTATTGGCGTTCCAACTTTTTAACAAATCGTCCCATTGTTTTTTCAAAATAATGTAAAAAAAAAAACAATTAGATCATTAGAATTTATATATATATCCATGTTTACTCGCAATGTAGAGTATATGGACTCTTAATGAAGGTATGTCATCAAAAGTTTTCTTACGTAAACTGTTTGATACTCAGTCGTTCAACCTGTCTTTTTCGAATCATATAGAATACGATACATTATTACAACGAACAAATACAAACATCAAAATAAAATATAACGTACTCTTATTTATTATTATTAGAGTATATCAAAATAATTTGCATACTTCATTTATGCGCCTCCAATAATTTGCGCTCTAGGTGGTTGCCTATTTCGCCTGTATGATGTCGCCGGTCCTGCGTATAATTAAAGTGTTTTTTTTATAAATATGTTAGATTTAAGCCAATGAATTCTAGCGTTAAAATGTCTTCAATCGGAAACGTCACAGACGGTCCGCCGACCATATATTTAGATCCCCATCCACCAACATTAATGTTAGCAAAGTGAAAGATATGTCAAGGCTGGAATATTTATAAGGAATGAAAAATCTTTGGCAACTGCCTGTTCAACGCTAATTCGATATCTACGTTAAAGTATATTAACGCTTGCTGTATTGAACACGATTATCTAAATATTCAGTATCAGCATTACAATGTGTACCACAGTTTCTTAACAAAAAGGATTAATAATAATATATGTTTACGACTGTATTGTAATTTTCGCCTGCTGTGGCCCAGTTGATTAGAGCTTGCTCTACCCATCACGCAGGGTCTGGGTCCGATTCTCGGTAATATAACACTGAATTTGAATTATTCATTTCAAAGTTGTCATCGAGGAGTGTTTGTTTTGTCAATTCACATTATTTCCACTCCTCCCATCCTTCTGATCATTTAGCAATAGCGATTAGTTAACCAATAGTCCTGTTCTAGCCTTGACTTTCTTTCCCTATAACTCACTTGTCAAAAAGTGAGGTTGAGCGACTGAGTAATACACAGTTATGAGATTCCTCCATTAGGAGGCAATATGTTCTACATTGGGAGCGGACATGGATAAAAAAAATTGTAAATTTGAATCGCTCAAACTATGTACATTCTCACAGATTTTGTCACTAACGACCAGGGATTCGCCTTTCGGCATCTTCAGGCGTTCAAGTGCACGGATGAACTTGAACTGACTTCAGTTCAGTTCATTGACTTCAGTTCAAGTTCATCCGTGCACTTGAACGCCTGAAGATGCCGAAAGGCGAAACTCGGGTCGTTAGTGACAAAATCTGTGAGAATGTACATAGTTTGAACGATTCAAATTTAATATTGAAAATCCACCAAGCACCTTCAGTCGAAATCTTAAAAAAAATTGTAATCAACCAATTCCAGATAAAATTATACAATACATACTGTGCGTATGAGTTACTCAAATAGTTGCATACAACGATTCAGTTTGCTTAAAAGCTATTTCCTATTCAAAATAATGATTGTGATGTTTAAAGAATTGTATTTTTACAAGGACTAATTCATAAAAAATCGCGCAAGGTTCGCTTTCGTAATACGTGTGGGGTTTTTGAATGGGTGGGTTTTCCACTTGTTAAACTCTTCATTTTTATATTAGTGCCATTTTTTTTTTTTTTTTTAAATATTATAATTTAAACTCGCATAAAACTTTATATTTTATTTTCATTGTGATCTCGATTCGTGAAAACGAGCGAAAAAACTTTAACAACAATATTTGACATTCCAACTGATTACCAATGTGCTATTTTTTTAAGTTTGCATTCAACATAAATCGTGTATAAATTGGGATTCTAGATTGAGTAAATTGTTTCTCGGCGATCCTGGGATTTTTCAAACAATTTCATGTTGATTTCAAAAACCCATGAATTTGCACATTTCCCAAAATTACCAGCTTTTTTAGCTTTTCTAGTATTTGCAAATTGAAAAACCTAGGAATACCAAAAAAAATACTTAAATTTGAAACCATATTTTTTTTAGACCTTGCTTATATTTCTGTAATTTTCTTAATCCGATTAGTACTGTCACAATCCCACTATTTCGGGATCACTGAATTGGACGAGATTTTGGGATTGGAGACCATAGTATGCACATATCGATTACTTTGTTCCATAATTTACTGGTAATTTTGTTATATGGCTGACCAAAGTACATTGAAGTGATTATTATTATTTGTCTCATATTTTTAGGGAACCATGTAGTCATCTCTCAATTCAATTAAACTTTATTGCAACATTTAAAAACGAAACAACGATATTTTGAGTTGTATCTATACGAAACTTAGATAAGAATGTTTTTATTTCTTTATTTTCATATGTAAAAATTGCATACCGTGATTAAGTTAGTGATTTTTTCTAACTCTTTATTTGTGGAGCTACAGATGATAGGTGTTAGAATATAATGAATTATAAAACTCATTTTTTTTACTTGTCCATTCTTTATCACTAGGTCATCGATATATACACAAAGAGAATATAAATATAATATCCATTCAATAATTTAGAAGCGCTGATTTGCGTTACATTTAAATTCGAATGCGGAAATTTTGTAAGCATAATACCCATTATAAGGAGCTTATTTTGATGAGCACATCCTTGATGAACAATGGTAGGCGAGTGTTTTTATTGCTACAAATATTGCACTTGTACAACGCACCTTGATTTTTTTATATCATTTTATACATTATCACGTTTAGTTATTAAAATCATTGTATATCTACTTTTTAATACACTTTGTCGGCAATTTTATTGATGTGATTGTAGACGAAAACTTTGTTACAAAATATTCATTTGAATAACACGAACTTTACAACGAAGTTTAATATTTTCTGCATGGTTTTTATTTATTTTCTTGATAAACAAAATTAAAACACAAATAATTGTACTAAATTAATAGTTGTATAATTCGTAACCCACAATATGTTCAAACTTGAAACACGTTGTATCGAAAGGATTTAAGCTGTAAATGTCGAATTAGAATCTTAATTTAGCTTTTAAGTTTGAAAAAAGATGAACTTGTGAAAATTTAAACCATGAAAAAATACCGAAAAAGTGTTTTCTAGACAATGTCTTTAATTAATATTAGATTATATCAATTAAACACCAGTTTAGAATTCTGAGTGCACTTCAAGGTTGTGTATATTTCATAATTTACATTTTGCCCAAAATCATCAAAACACGTTTTTTGTGTCTCCTGTAAAAATACTATGTGTGGGTTACATCTTTTTTCCTTTCCACAGTTGATATACTCATAAGTAGTGGTTTCACACACTGTTAGAACTTAAATCAAAGTCGGTCCTAGTTGTAATATAAGATTGTGGAAATATTGCGCAGAATGTGTTTTATTTTTATACACCAAAAATTGACAGTTATCAAAGAATACGTGACTGACAGATATCACTTATTAATAGAAAAAAAGTAGCTATAGATTAAGACTAGGGCATCTAATCTCGGACTTTTTTTGTGATACCGAGATTTCGGGAATGACAATTTTTCCAATTTTGAGATCCCGGGATCCTGGGATTGAACATTCACCATAAAGTCGTGTATAAATTCGGGATTGAGAAACTTTTGGTCGGCGATTTAAAAATCTTAGTATATTTCAAAATAAAAATTTTAATCGATTTCAAAACTCCAGGAATTCGAGGAATCTCCAAAATAAAAAATAAATGGGATCCTGGGATTGGAGACTTTTACTCTACCTCTTACTCTGGACCAGTAGTAAATTTAACCAAGTAAAAATTATTTTCTACATACTTCTTGCTCTTCAGCTCTCTGCTGAGCGGCCTGGTCTTCTTCAGCGGCTCTGACTGCCTGCTCTACGGCTCTCAATTCGGCGACGCTGATCATTGGCATATTTGACTGCTGTGGCATTTGCTAGGGAAAATCGAAAAACAAATTATTTATTATAACCTAATATTATATTGAAGATCTCAAATAGTTTTTGGATTATTGTATTTTGATGACTCTAGCTTACTCTGTTATCAAGGTATAACAGATGAAATAATATATTTCTCCAACCTTACGCTGTTAACATAAATGACATCCACTAAGAATGAATTTTTCATTAGCAAAATCATCTTTCTCAGTAAAAAATACAGTTTACTTTACTTGAAAAAATATATCAATATTTATGGAAAAATATTTCAAAATTTATTAGCATGTTGATTTTTTATTTCTGTAGACGCTTTATATATACACAGAGAGAATTTGTAAAATCTAGCATTGTATCCGTATAATTATATGTTGAATTCTGTACTTTACAAAAAATTGGCTCGGTTGTGTTGTCTCAATCAAATTAAATAGTAAATTCACAAATAAAAACAAAAAAAAATATTGAATGAACACGAATTCAATCCCGAGTAATTTGTAGAATAGAATACTAAATAATATTTTTTTTGATTGTATCGCTCGTTTATTTAAAAAAAAACTTCTCAACAAGGGGTGGACCTTTCAAGGACTTGAAGAATGGTACATCTATCACTAAATTGATGGAGATTGATGATCATATATCATCATTTCCCGAGCGCAGTTTATCCATACAGCTTCGAGTAAGACTTTTATTATAAGTAATAAATTCTATAATAGATTTCAATTTAATATTAAATGTTTTATTTTTATCTTTACTTTTATCGCGTAATTAGCAAAACCCGATTTAGTTTGAGACCAAAGCGACTTAGCCGAAATCAAACACGTTGTATGTATAATACATAAACTAGATTTATAATAATTTCTCACACAGCTACTACTATAAAAGATTACGATCAGCTATTTATAGCACTTAGTTGTTAAAAGCTTCAGGTATACTTAGATCATGTAAAAAAAGCTTTAAATATATACAGACTAATCTTTACAGTTACTTTTTGAAAACATTTTTTCATTTATCCAAAATTATTATTTATATTCGTATCAAAAATAACCATGATTGTTTAAGTATCATGTTTTTTAACACTTATTAAAGCTTTTTACAATCCTCAACTTCACAAAAGTATTTGGGTTAAAATTCCAAATCGTGCCTAATTTTAATACTATCTAATATATAAAAATGAATGTTTGTTTGTTCGTACTTTATGCGTTGCCACACTGCTCATCCGATTGCAATAAAACTTTAACGAAGATGACTTTTCCAGGAAGGTTATATGTATATTAAAATTAACTTACAGTAGGTCTGTCTATATATATATATATAAAAATCAATGTATGTATGTCTGCTATACAGTTAATTTTGACAACGTATGCTTGCACTTGCGCGAAGTTTATAGTACAATTAACTTACAGTAGGTGGCGCGTGTGTCGTACCATAGACAATCGTCAAACGTCAAACAGACAGAAAAAGAAAACATGCACTTCAATAAACACGATTAAAACACAAACACTTTCTTTCTTTGAGTGGCATTGCATCGCTTGCCGGAAACCAGCTAGTAATTAATAAAAAAGGCGTTTTTTGCAATATATTTACTTATTTTCGATATGTCTGATTATCAACCAAAATCTACCCTATAAGAAAATAGCATAACGAGACCTAGAATATTTTATCTTATCCTATGATCTACTGACCGTAATAATGATGGATATATTTTTTTATTTTCAATTATCGTTGATACGATGGAGTTGTAAAAAGTGGTCACTCATTAAATGATAAAATTTAACAAAGAAAAGATACTCATTTTTAATGTGATAATACATTTTATCCGTAAACAATACTCCTTTTTTGTAAACTTGGTAATTCATAGCGCAAAGAATAGAGTTGCTAGTTGTTTCTTCTCATGCATTGAAACAACGATACAGCCAATGAAATTTGATACAATACATAAAATATTAACTTTACCAAACAGATTTTTAACGGTTATCTGAAATCGCACTTTTACAACACAGATAAAATTATCTCTCTAAGCATACATGAATCATTTGAATAATATAAACAATGACATATTTTTGCGATAAGAAACAAGATTTATAATATATATATATACGTTTGCTCACACCGTGAGATCATAACATAAACAAGATACAACAAGGCTTGTTAACATCCGGAGTGTTAATTTTTTTCAATAAAAATGTAGACAACGCGTAATAAATCTAAAATTATAACCAACCTGTTATAAAATATCCCAAAAGATTAATGTTATTCAACCTTCAATAACAATTAGATTTTTATCTTTAACTGACAGTTCAAAACAAAAAAACTTAGAAGTTTACTATTGCATTAGACAAATTGTAATGCGTTGCTGTAAATCCTTGGCACAATGACATTAAAATCAAATATTCAAGGACAGTTTTTCAATAGTATATGTGCCATGTGTTTGATCTATAAACATCTCTTAAGATTCGGCAAAGTTTTTAAAATGATTTTCAGTAAATCAGATTGGATTAAAAATATAATACGATGTATTTTCAATTTGAAAGTTAGCAACACAAATCGTTCCTATTGATTGAATGCAGACTTGATAATGAATATTTTATTAAATAATTCTGCTGTATATGAGAAAAACTGACTTGTAAGTTGTATCTGCATCAGTGTTTTAGTCCTTACAGTATTATATTGTCTTGTAGTTTTGATGTATTTCAGCCATATAATATAATTTATAATCTGTCAGTAATTGACAATAAAAATAATGAAGTCACTGATTTCTACGATTATTATTTCAATGATTTGATTTTGTCAACAACCCAGACTCTTTGATCAACAAAAAATGAGCGACAAGCAAATATATATGCTTATAGTATTTTAATTAACATACCTCTGCAGATTCTTCTTCAGACACATGAGTATCCTGGGGAACTTGTTCTTGTTCTACTTGAGGAAGTTGAACTCGCTGAACGTGGATGCGAACTTCACGAGGAATCAACGCCATCTGTAGGACATGTTGGAGCTGTAGAGGGAGGTTTGGCTGTTGGTTTCTGAAATTGGTTTGTTCAGCTCTGAAAAGTTGTGGTTCGGATTGCATTTGCTGTGGCTCTGGCTGGAATCGTTGCGGTTCAGGTTGGAATCTTTGTGGTTCAGGTTGGAAACGTTGAGGCTCGGGCTGGAAACGTTGCGCTTCAGGCTGGAATCGGTGTTGTTCGGGAATGAATCTCGGCTGTTCTTGTGGGAATCGCTGTTGTTCGGGCTGGAATCTTTGTTCTTCGGGTTGGAATCTTGGTTGATGAGGGAATTGCTGCTGGATGAATTGGGGTGGGAATTGCTGCCCAGCAAATTGGGGTGGGAAGTTTCGTTGGTTTTGTGGTTGGAATGGCATCTGTTGGAATTGGGGTGGTGCTTGAGGGGCTGGAGCCTGAAAGCAAACAAAGAAAGGTGCTGTCAGTAAATTGAGCTTGAATGTAATTTTTAGTGGAAACAAAATTGATAGTTTAAGACAATTTTTAGAAACTCTTTTACTCTTGTGCAAGTAAAATTAAATAACGTGAAACATTCAAAATGTGTGCTCAATGTCATATTTATGTATTTATTGATTTGGCATTTACTTGGTAGAACTCCATTTTAATAGGGTAAAATATCAAGGTATTTCAGTTCTACAGTTTTTAAAAAGTTTAAGGTTGATAGCTATTTCGGCTTACGCCATCGTCAGAACTATGCTTTAAACGTACATTTACTTGGCTATATATACTGTCTGTGAGAGTGAATAATATGATGCATTGTGTATCTCTTGTAATCTCTGTGTAAGAGTGAATAATATGATGCATTGTGTATCTCTTCTTAGACAGTATATATAGCCAAGTAAATGTACGTTTAAAGCATAGTTCTGACGATGGCGTAAGCCGAAATAGCTATCAACCTTTAACTTTTTAAAAACTGTAGAACTGAAATACCTTGATATTTTACCCTATTGTTATATTTATGCTTTAAAATAAATCGTATTCCTGAATAAAATGCGTCATCAATTACAATAAAACTGTTTTTGAACAATATTACGTAATATATATTACGCCATCTTTCACCTTTTTTAACAAAGTAATTTATTTATTGAATGGCTATTTCCACGTATCATTAGACCACAACTTAATCAACATAAAAACATGCAACAATCATTAATGCTGGGATATTCATAAACTTATAAGATTCTATACACTAATTATTGGAAGTCTTTTATTCTCAACATGTTTTGTTTTTTTGTTTTTACAGTTGGTATAGCTGAAATTTAATAATTCCGGCTATGTTCACAGTTGTTATCAGCGATAATTTATATTTTTTTTCTACCAATCAAAAGAGTGTGTTAGTCAAAATTGATCCAATCTCGTCAAGTAGCATTACTTAAATTATTCTTATTTCATTTAAATCACTCAAATTAGTAGTGCGAATAGAAATGATCAACCAAACATTAAAATAAAACTTGAAAGAATCAAACGAAATTCTGTTGACAATAAAAACAGTGTATATAGCCGCAATTACTACATTTAAGTTATACCAATCATAAAAACTTAATAAAAAAATCATGTCATGTATTGCAGATCTCTTTTTAGCTTAGATAATAACCCATCGAATAATATTCTATAGATTTAAATGGCAGAATTAAAACGAAATCAAACGACTATCCGCTAAACGAAACATCAATTTATAAATTATTATGTTGAGTTTTACGCTCATTGATAATTTAAAGAACAGTACACTGTTATGCAAAGTACAGTTACCGTATCTACATTAGAATCAAGATTGAAAATGTATCTAAACACATTTTAAAATGCCCGTTAGATTATATTGCATATGTTATTATCATAATTAAGGATTTCGCACTAAAAGTATACTTTTTTGTTGTGCTTAAAAAACTTCTTAACCTAATTATATATTTAGACTTTTAGAGATAAAGTTTTATTAAATATTATACATAATTAAATAGTAATCTTAACACTTTACATTATGAATGTTCATTTCTGATTGTTTGTATCGTCAAACTTACAAAAATACACAAAGCAAGTTTTCCGAATTAATTCATAGCATACTCGTGTGAGAGCTTCAAGACTTTATTTTAATTGCAATAAGAATTTAAAAAAACGATTGTATGTTTTTCATGTCGAATTAGCAAACAATGCTATGCATGCAGCGCATTTCTTTAAACACGCAGTAGACAAAAACTTTTTTACAAACTATTTTTTTAATCTAACGCATTTTTACTTATAACTATTATCACATCAGAGAGGTCAGTCACTCTATCAAACCTGTTGAATTGTAGATACAATTATTTATTTAATGCTCGACTCACGACGGTGCTTTTTTTCACTCGATGGCGTTCTATCTTCCATTCTACATTCCGCTTTTGTCACTTCGTCTTGACTACATTCCGTGTTATCCTATGCACTTTTCCGTTCATCTTTAAACAATACTTTTTTTTGTTTAAATAGTCCTTTTTTACACCAAGCTTCTTCTTTTTATATTGTAACATTACACTGCTCATTTTTTAAATTTTAAACTAGAGATGCTTGAACGATTAACCAGAATTAATTATCATCTAATACGGACATGACCAAACCTTGGCACGCGGGCCACATTTGGCCCTATTGAAGGTTTTGTAAGGCTCTTTCGATGTTTTCAAATTTCTATTCATTTCGCGTACTGATGAAGAATGCAATTAATTTTAATTTTTCAATAAATAATATGAATAATAAAGATACACAACTAATCAGAGCTATCGACGATAGATTTTGTATTATCCAAAAGCATGAGACAAGTTAACATTTTTTTAAACCCAGTTTTATGTAAAGGTTGATACTTCACCCCCAGATTTACAAATGGAGCTTATAGATTTGCAATTAAACCCATTTTCCAAGAAAAAAACATACAAAAATTTTATGAAAAATATATCCTTGAAGATATGTTTCCGTAATTAATGCAATTAGCAATATGCATTAAAGCTTGGCATCACATATAGCTGCCAGTCGTTTTTCTCAAAAAATCGTAAAATCTAAGTGTCGAAACAGGTTGATTGATAAACATTTTACTTATCTACTGTGATGCATTACGTCCAAATTACCGGTTGACATTTAAAAAATATCATATAGTAAAAGAATTTTTAGAAATAATTAAATTATTTTATTGATATAAAAGTAACATATTATTATTATTAAGGTTTAAAATATTTATATGTGGCCCATCAGAGACATGCATTATTTTATTTTGCCCACCAAGTGATCCCTGATCTATTACAACATACATATTTTGCACACAAGAAAATTTATGTATTTTAGTTTTGTTTTAACCATTTCCACTACCAATGTTGAGTATATGAGAATCGCACAGTTACTGACAGTTTTGAACCACCTTTTTTTCTGGGATAGTAAAAATACCAGAATAGAGATAGTACATGACAAGTGGTTAACTCGTCCTTATCACTAAGCCCAATTTTAAAAATTTGAAGAGGAAGAATCTTAGAAATCACTGACATCTGTGTTTTCGAACAGAACTCTATAAATCTAAAAAAAAAATATATTTACAAAACTGATTATAATATATTTACTTCCGTGCCACGACCAAAGGCATCAACGTTAACCACTGAACTATTATAATTCTACTTAAATCAATAATATACGAAATTATTTATTCTTTATTTACTCATTAAATGAATCTTTAAAAATTCCTGATTACGACGCTTTGTTTGTCATTTTTAAGTTATAGTATAAAATCATAGGATATGTATAAGTATGATAAAATTTTACCTCGTATTTATTATAGTTTCATAAAAATTCTTCGTGTTTCTTAATTATTCCGTGACACTCTAATAAATTTAGTTATGTTTATTTTATTTATTCTTCTTGGCCTATAATTACATATTACAACTAAAATTTCCTCCAGCTGCAAGTATTTACAGATTACGTGATATTTTTTTCTATTATTATACCATTTATGCGACGTGTTCTCTGGATTTTAATGTTCTGAATTAATTCATGACATCAGCCAAGATTTTTTTTTAAACAGTCGAAAATACCTACATATATATGATTACATAAATTTGTCTTAAGAACAAAACGATTATATTATTTCATTATCTATCAAGTAGAAAAACTTTCCATGTTCTTTTCAATTAGCGGCAGAACAGAAAAAACAAGAAAAAATGTACAGGTTAGTTTGTTTTATATTATATAATTTAAGATTTCGACTGAAGGTGCTTGGTGGAATTTCAATATTAAATTTGAATCATTCAAATTATGTACACTCCCACAGATTTTGTCACTAACGACCCGGGTTTCGCCTTTCGGCATCTTCAGGCGTTCAAGCGCACGGATGAACTTGAACTGAGTCAGTTCAAGTTCATCCGTGCGCTTGAACGCCTGAAGATGCCGAAAGGCGAAACCCGGGTCGTTAGTGACAAAATCTGTGGGAGTGTACATAATTTGAATGATTCAAATTTGTTTTATATTGTTGAATACAATTATGCATACTAATATTGTCACTTCAATACCAAAACTAGGTATTGTGATTTTTAAATGTTTTTGAGAGATGCTGAATACGATCCCACATTTTCTTCTACAAAATATATTTGTCCTCAATTATGCAAGACACTATCTTAGTGTAAATGATTATTGTATGTCCGCTCCCAATGCGCAGTATATGGCATCCATCTACGAGAACTGTTTGCTCAAACTATCGTACGAACAGCATTGTTTTTTCAATCGATTTCTCTTTTAAGGCATTAATTTTTGTGGTGTTTAAAAATTCCCTTCACTATTCTGATTCTAAAATAACAGGGCGTAGCGAGATTAGTCAACCTCTATTCCTATCTTATCCCTACTCTCTTTGAAAAAAAGAGAGGTTGAGCAACTGGCTAACAACCAGTTCTTGTAGAAAAACTTCTGTTAAGATACCTCTTTTAGGAGGCCATATGCTTAACATTGGGAGCAGACATGAATTTTTGTGCGTATAACTTAAATATATTTTGATCAAATAATGTTTGAATTTCATTTTTTTAACTATGGTTAAATCAGGGTTATATTGTATATTAGCTGTGTAATTTTGTTTGGTGTAGTACTCTTACCGTAAAGGTGGTGATATGATTGTAAAGTTTACCAGTTGTAATTACATATTTCGTTAACTTAAAACCAGCCCTCTATTGGTTTTCTATTTCGTAGTAAATACTCTGATAAATCGACTATTAAAAATTTATAACATTCTTCTTAGATAAATTCCAGGTAAATTATAGGCTAATAATGTGAATAGATACATATATTCTACATATTTGTTGACTGCAGTTAATGAATAAAATCTCATCAATAATAGATTACCGAAAACATATAAAAGGTTAAAATGGTTCATCAACTTATGCTGGAATAATCGTATTATTACCAAAGATGAAATAGTATCGTTCTTAATAAATAGCATGTAATATCATACTTTGATTACCAATGATTATCTGAGTGAACAGTTATAATTACTGACTCACTTACAATTTCTGAATATGACATTATCGCGCTTATCAATAATGCATTTGTAAATTGTTATTATGAAGTTCAATATCATCGCATAATCATCTTCAATATTTAATAATTCATAATTAATCATCTCAATCACCGTGAATGTAGTTAATAGCTTGTAATAATTGTGAATAATTCAGATTCTTTTTATCCTTGTATTTTGATTTCATTTAAAGGGTGGTACTTGAAAAGATTGGAGCACAGCGGAATTAGATTCTTAGCTTAACCAAAAATTAATGAAACTGCTAAGATTATAACGCGAAACTGACTTTTTTTAATCGAGTCCTCATACCTTCTGTTTATTTTTACTTTAGCCACCTGATTTTTTAAAACGTTTTACAATTCATTTTAATAAGACTTGAATTTTACTTTTGTTATTGTTAAGATCAATCATATGTGTACTTGGCGATTGTAAACGATTTATTAGTATCACAACTTCAAATATACATTTGTTTTAATATTTCAGAATGTAACGCTTTTAGAAGACCTTACTTTCCAACAGGGCTGTGAAATCGTCAAGAAATAAGACAACTCAGACTTTAGCTTAAAACACGTCTATAACCAATTTTTAGGCATGCAGTGGTGTCATTTTTGACAAAAGCGATTTAAATACACAAATTATTTTTAAATTACCAAATGTAATTTGATTTGTCGAGTCCAACTTCGGTTAAAGCAGTTCAAATCTACAGTCCTGCTTTCCAAGCTGACTGATCTCTGTCTTTCACCAAACACAAAATCATGCTCACTGCTTTATCAATAAAATCTTGTTTTTTTTTGTTTCAACACTTGCCACATCCTAATCTAGGTAGCCTAATTAAAACTCAACACTGTTAACCATTACTGCATACATGAGAAATGTTTTAGTGATGTGTATTAATATTAAAAGTTCTTCCATGAAGGAAATTATATTGACTACGCTGAATACTAGATCGATTCACGTAGACTTTGATATTTAAAAAAAACATGTTTTTTCCACTAACAGAAGACAACTGTAACCGTTATAATTAGCATTACTTTCTGCAACTTAAATAGCCACAGTAATACAGAGACAGTCGTGTCAATAGGTTTAGAATAAAATATTGTTTATCATTCTTATTAATTATATTGCAAAATCTGTCATTATTTTGTATGCGTAATACTCGCCAAACGATTCAATCCCGTTACAATTGTTTCTAATCGATCAAAAACAATGTCACATGGGAACATTAAGAAGACTTACATTTCAACTGACAGCTGTGTCTTGCTTAATGACTTAAATATTCAGCTGTCTCCTTTTTATTGCTGTTGTTCTCACACCACGTCAATTGTACATAGCGTTGTAATGAACAGACATTTTGTATGCACACAAAACAAAACCGACCGCAAAAAACTGCTACTTTTTGCCTGCATCAATCTTCGCCGTGCGATCCTTTCAAATAACTGCCGGGAGCTTTTTTGCTTTTCTTTGCATTTTCAGACGGAGACCTCAACGCGCGGTAAGAAGACGAGCGCCGAGTTCTTTTGTCTCGGCGAGCGAGGCAGGCCCGAAAACCTCAGCAGTCAGGCTTGCGCGCGCTTCCTCTGTTATTAAAATATTTTTAACGATCGGCTCTGCTGAGACGGGAGCGTATCGAGCCGCATACGCGATGATAAAATAATAATAAAAACAACAACAAAAAAAAAACAATCGCAGCTTACACCTTCGAACCGATCGACAAAATATTTTCATATCCGATTTTTGGCACTTATATTAACGTATACTACAGTTTTTTCAAATCAGCTTTTTTTCGATAACCACAATGTATCAAACTTGATACACGTTATATCAAAAGGATGCAAGCTGCAAATGCCGAATTAGTATCTAAATTTAGCTTTTATGTTTGAAAAAAGATGAGCTTGAGAAAATTTAAAGTAAGAAAAAAGACAATGTTTTTAATTAATTAATATTAGAATATATCAATTAAACACCAACTTAGAAGTCTCCATGCACTACAAGTTTGTGTATATTGCATAATTTGCCTTTGCCTCAAAATCGTCAAAAAACGTTTTTTTGTGTCTCCTGTAAAAAAATGTATGTTTAGGTTACACCCGTTTTCGTTTCCACAGTCGATATGTGGGGCTATAATGTGAAACGTAAAATTTTCAAAATTAGTAATATTAAGTTAGGCAGATAAGGTAATTCAAGCTTAATGAGTCGACTGGTTCTATTAGTTTTAATATAAAATGTCTAAAACACTGTCGTTTTCAAATTGGATATCATATTTTTATGCAAATGTTATTTTGTTTGTGTGATTCGTCATAGTATTTCGAAATAGTACGTTTTGCATTATAACCCCACACCGCCTATTTATTATTTGAAGATTTCAAGAAAGAAGTGAAAAAATAATAATCCATATTCTCAAACATTAGAGAATCTTCAACATTTTTCTTGGATAAAATTGCCTGATACACCAATAAAAATATAACTCCTATTCTTTATGTACGATTTTATTTTGGTCTCTTGAATCGTTTAAATATAATATTCCATTGAGCTTTTGACAATATTTTAAAACCGCAAACGGTGACCTTCAAAATTTAACGCACTAAAAACAAAGGTAACTACGAGGAATGAATATATTATCACTTAAAAGTTGAAGATTTCAAATATGATGATCATAATAACACTCGTGAATCAAAGCGTATTTCATTTCGAATATCATAAGCGTCCCACATCACTACGTGCATATCATGACTATGGCTTCGTTCTGCTTTAATAGGGTCATTTAAAAATTAGCATATTAATGCACGTTATACATACATCGCTATAAATAAAATTTGTCAAATAAGATGAACATGCATACATTTTTATTGTCACTTGGGGAAAATCATACTTATCAATCTTCGAATTCAACTGTATTTTATATGCTCCCATAATTCATTCACGTCAAATTTGATTCAAATAATTGTTCGGGAAGTTTTTTTACTGATACTATGGACATTATGATAAGGTTTAGTTGGGTCATATAGCGCAGCGGTTAGCGGTGTGGGCTTCCTGTGTTTGTATTTGTGATATCTATAAAAATCCTTCCCACCTTTTCCGTTCCTTTCATAACTAGGTGTAGTGAAAGTGATAAATTAAACACTAGTCCTGATCGAACCTTATTATAATTCCATTAGGAGACCATATTCTCCATATTGGGAGCGGAACATGGATTAAAAAAATGATAATATAGATTATTTACGTATAGCCTTAAAACGTGTTTTATAAGCAGATAAATATGGAAACCACGGACCACATCTGTACTGACAAGTTAGATTTTTAATATATCTTGATATTCATTTTTAAGAACAAGTTAAACAGCTTGACTTTGAAAATATTTTACATGGAGTTTACGCTTGAAGCATGTACCGCTCAATAAAGGTTATTTACTTTTACTGTCAAATATATTTTTATTACCTGTAAACGATAAAAATTAAGTCTGTTGGGATAAAAAAAAAATGAATTTCAATAATATTAAAACTGGATCGTACGTTGATATTTAATATAAACTGGATAGTGACATTGACTGTGTAGGACTAATGATAAAAACCATCCCGTCGGCGCAGGGTCAGCAGTCAGAGCGCCGCGCTACCGGTTTGCGGGGTGTTGATAATTTCAGGTACCGAAAAACCCGCGCTGTGTGCAGCCGCAGACGTCGATCTCGCGGCCGAACCGCAATATAAAACAATCAAACCCGAGCGGCTCGCGTCAGTTCAACTTGCGACCTGACACACTCACCATGATGCGCACAATCGCGATCGCCTGCTTTTCGCTCTTGTCCCTAGTCGCGAAGGACGTCTCCTCCGCGAGACTGCCGTCGGAAGCTTCACCGGAAGCCCGCGCGATCGGTGCCTTTGCGCCCTCGGCTTTCAACTTTCCCGGAGGCACGCCGGTCGATAGATTATCTCGCCCGGACGATTCCAAACTGAAAACGAACCTCAGAAAAAAACCTAGTGACCTACGTGGAAAACACCCGTTTTTGATTACAAAAGAAGACATTGACCGCGACGACGCTATCGTAGAAGACAACATCATCGTTCAATCGGATGTGTTACGTCTTGTCAGGCCCGGAAAACGAAGCGGTGTCAACTCGCCCGTGGTTTACGCTAACAGGGGACCTCTAACACCCCTACGCAGAGTAACCAGGGGATGGAATCTTCAGCACGTGATTGTTCCGAGACAACTCTATTATTATAGATTCAGAAACGGCCGATGAAGTTTAATTAAAGAAGTAAACTGAAAACAAACCAATTCGGCTGAGGGATTGTTTATTGTCAGTGTAAAATGGAACATTTTTCGTGCGGACTATAGTTTAAAACACCGGGTGACGTCTCATCGCATATTTAAAGTGGCCGCCTAAGTTCATTAACTGAGATTTTTTAAGACGATAATAATTATTTTACGCGCTGAGCCAATCTAATACTTCATCATTATTTTTTTCATAAAAGAAACCGGATTTTTTCCTGGCGATTAAGAGTCATATTTTTGTCGCTGCTGTTTTTTCTCCAATGTTTAATGACCCGGCACTTATATTTTAAAGACGCTATGTAAACTTATTTGAGATGAACATTTCAAGCGGGTGTCTTTTATACCGCTCGTTAAATTGAGTGCTTCGCAATTTCAGCGCGATGTTTTTTTTTTAAATCCACAATTATTATATTCTGGTTCAATTTAAACCTTTATTTACAACGTTGATATCGAAACATAAAAGTTGTGCAACGAAATTCAAGACACCGATATCATTATTGTGATCAATAAAAGATACTTTGTTTAAAGGCTACTGCAATCCCAGGACCTTTATCCGACACAACGAATATTCAAGAATCAAACAAAGTGATTATTTACGATGACTATTGATTTCAAGCACAAATTTTGGTTTGGAATTGGGCGTAATTTTGCTACTCAAAGTCAAATAACATGCGTTGTAAAATAGTTATAAATTGGTTATCGGTAACAAGCTTGTATTTTATTATCCCTAGATTTTCAATTATGAATGTTTTGTCCTTGCGCACATTAAAAATGTATAAAGCTGTGATATTCGATTCAAGCTGAAAGTTCTTATAAATAACCATACATATTTGCTTTATTTAATTGATGTCATATATAATGAGTTTCTGGGATCATAAACTGCATACAAATAATATACTATCACGCTATGTTTCGATGCCGTATTTATTTACATATAAAAAGGGTTTTTATAACTTCTTGTCTTCAAATAAAATTCGCTTGAAAGATAATATTTATATTTTAATTAATTAAGTGTATTCCGATTTATTATTATAATTTTATACTATGTTTTAGTTTAAGGATAATGCTTTTTGAATATAAGATGAAAGATGTTATACATTTGTACATTCTTCGTTTCAAATAAACGCATTTTAATAACGTTACTTTTTTACTGTGTTTTTATTTATTTGATTATTTCCTAAGTATTATTACATGCGAATTATGCATCAATTTATAAAGTCATATTTTTTATATAATTTAATTCAAATTATCTACGTTTAGAATATTAATAGTATGATATGCATCTAAATCCATTTATTATAAATTGATTATCTTTACATTTAAATCAACAATTAATGTATCTGAATTTTGAGACATTACCACATGTCACGTTATTGTGAAAAATGATAATATCTTCATTTCATTTTTAAATGAAATAATATCGTTGGTTTGCTGAAAATTTATTATAAAAAACTAACACAAACATGGCAGCTATCAAATCAACTTATATTAAATATTTTTGAGAATCCACTATGGATAATCAACAGCTTATAATTTAAATATTTTATGTTCACAAAGACAGAATACGATTGAATTGCACCGTTTCTTCTTTTCAATAATATGAATTTAACAGTCAGAAGAATAATAAAAAAATAACTGGTTGTAGAAATATCGTTTTCTGCTCAAATATTGTCATTATAAAAAAAATAACAAAGAAAAAGTTTACAAAAGATGAATTTTTCACACGTTACAAAAGTTGACAATTGCAAATAAAACATTATATTTTTTTCTACAATTTATTCTTGGTCACTGCGGATAAGTTAATACTAATAAAGTCATTCTTAAATCTGTTTCCTAAATTTTATGCTTGAAAGTTAGTAATTTGTAAAGTTTTACCAAAATTATAATGTCAACTTAAGTTCATTGATTTTAAATTTGAATTGTACAAATTTTGTACATTCACACAGTTTTTATCACTAACGCCTTTCGGCATCTTCAGGCATCAAGTCCACGGATAGACTTGAACTAAGTTAGTTGTGTGACTATACAAAATGTGAACGATTCAAATTTAATATTGAAATTCCATCAATCATCTTGAGTCGAAATCTTAAATTATGTATATTGATTTTATTAAAATATGCTACAAACATTCGTTGAATGATCCAAGTACGGACAGTTTTAAAAATTGATTTATAAATTTCTGTTTGAAGGCATGAATGCATGTGGTGTCTTTAATTCCCTGCTCCCACTCATTCTATTTTATAAACGGGTCGTATCGAGAGCGATTAGCTAACCACTAGTCTTGTCCTAGCCTTATCCTTACATTCCTACTCTCTTTTGAAAAAGAGACGTTGAGCAACTGAGTAACAAACTGTTTTCGTAGAAACACTTCTGTTGAGATAAACTCCATTAGAAGTCCATATGCTCCACATTGGGAACAGACATGGTAAATATATTTATATATATATATATATATCGACTTTGGAAAGGAAAAAGGATGTAACCCACAGTTTTTCCAGAACATTTTTTTTCAATAATCACAATGCACACAACTTGATACACGTTCTATCAAAAGGATGTATGTTGAAAATGCCGAATTAGTGTCTAAATTTAGCTTTTAAGTTTGAAAAATCAAAGGCATGTTAAAATTGCTACCAGTAAAAAGGACTTTAATTTTATCAACGTATTTTAGTATAGAGAACTAAAATAAGTTGATATTTTTACCTATTATAATGGATTTCTACCAAGTTAATGCCAAATCAATAAATAGATTTTAATTTTATTTATCAAATTAATATTAGGATAAGTCAATATAAAATTAGTTTATCAGTCACCGTGCACTTCAAAGTTGTGTATATTTCATAATTTACCTTTGGCCCAAAATCATCAAAAAACGCTTTTTGTATCTCTTTACTTTCCACAGTCGATATATTAAATTAAAAAAATGAAAATGCTTATTAGTTTAAAATAAATGCAACATTATATGATAACACGGTTATACACGTTACGATCTGACTGTTGAATCATGTAGACACTATATCTTAATCATGCTGCGCTATACCGTTTTGTAGGTCACATTTGATGGCATAAACGTCTCAAACAAAACAAACACACGAGGCAGAGACACATTTTGTGTCCTCAGTGCGAAGAGATTTATCGCCCCAAAGACAGCAATATTCCTCAGGGCCGATATGTGGCGGGCGGCACTGAGAACCATTATAAAGTCGTTACCTTACTTTGAAAAGGTTCTAAATAACATTTTGGCATAAAATGACCTCTTGATTGGAAAATATTGTGTTTGCCACAAACCAATATATATATATTTTATATTTTAAGAAAAAATATTTGACATTACAGCTTACGCCAATGCGTCAAATATGTTTGAAGTTGAAAGATCATACGAGATATACTCGATGAGAATTTTTGTAAGTCACATGAGATTAACTCAAGGAGAATTAACTTCACAAACACGCATGTCTTAGATCTCAAATTATAATTGAAAAAATCCAATTTGATACTGACCTTACCGGGAATCTAACCCAGTCCCACCCGATCGGTAGAGCAAGCCCTAACCATCTAGACCACAGCGGGCGACATAGGTTAATTTCAGAGTCATGCATTTTTAAATAAAGAAGTTAGCAAGATTCAAGAGTTCTATCTACAAACTTTCTTTCATACAGTAAGTTTACAAGCTTCTAAGAAACAATAGGACTTTTTATAATCGATTTTTAAACAACATTCGTCTTACAGTATTACAGCTCAGTATATTATTATAAAACTTAAATCTTTTGAACAAAGTTGCGACAACATTTAGCTTAGATAATCGATCGGTAGGTGGCAACTGTCAAAAGTATACTACAGACCGAGTGTAGAAAGTTCAACTAGACGTTACAGCCTTTTCAAACTCAATTATTGTTGTCAGTTCAGTGCAAAAAGGTTCTTATTACAGTTTTAAGCACTGATTATCTCCAGATATATGATGTTTAAATTAAATAAATTTTATTGCATCTCAAAACATGGTAAAGTGCAAATAGAACCTTTTCAGAGTAAGGTAACGAAGTGCTAAGCGCAGTGCGTCGTGACCGCGCGAGGTCGCTCAAATATTCCGAGATGCGATATTTTTATCGCCGCTCGTGTAACAATAATTGTATATAAATCTTCATTATAATCTAAATTCCCTTTTTATTTGTCCATCGTGCGCGCTCTTTTTGAGAGCCGCGCGCCCGAGGTCGGACTTTTAGTGTTATGCAAATTGATTCCACACAGAACAGCGTTTTTTTATTGTTATTATATCAAAATACGATGCACACCTTTTACTTAAGTAGTTCGCGTCTTTGTGTGACATAATATTTATCAAAGGTGTAACTTTATTATACATAACACAACATAAGTTGAAGCTATTATTTTCAAACCCGGATTACTCCATAATGGTTGAAAAATAAATCTTGAATAATAGTGTAAAAATAGCAACGTATTTAGTTCTACAGTTTTTATATTTATTAGTTGGTATTTATTTCGGCTTTCGCCATCGTCGGAACGACGCTCGCTACCATACCAATCCTGGGATTCGGGATCCCGGGGTTGGAAAGCCTAGTTTACTATACGGCAAATGCGATTGGTAAGTCATATCAATACAAATTACAAAATGTAAATATTTATCGTTAAACATATTCTGTTGAAAAACATTATCTCTACAATAGGAACAAGTATGGCTATAAAAAACGCTATAAATAAATAGATTTACTATTTTATTAAATATTCTTTTCTGTAATTTATGTACCATTTTTATCGAATGTTTTAAGTTGAAAATTTTAAGTGCCTAACCCAATTTTAAACAAGGCAAATATTACGGTATTTAAATTGTCATTCGGATTTGTTCACCGTTATAGCAATCTGTATTTCGGATCAATAAAATAAAAAAACACACTCTTTTCAAGTCTGTCCTCGTCTCGCTTCCTAATATTACAACAAATCAATATGCATCTTTAAACATACAGTTAAAATGATTTTAATATTAAAATCATCTTTTGAATTATTATATCGTTAATCATATGTGTTTGTTACAATTTGCATAGTGCATAATATTAATTAACAATTGAAAACCGATTTACCTTCCTGCTTATTAACTTTTGTGTTAATATCTTTTCATAAATTCTTATTGTATGAACATTACAAAATTTAACAATAAGTCCGAATGTATTTCAGAATCAAGCTTTAAAAAACTAACAGTAATATAATATAATTAATTTTCTACGTTTTGTATGATAATCCTTGGTTATGTTAGGCAAACAACTAAAAGCCATATTAAATAAACAATTATTTTTTATCATAAAATCGCGAAAAAGATCAAAGGACTCAATGTCGACTTCCCGTTTGATTATACATATTGTACAAAAAATACAATATTGCATGTAAATTATAGTAACGGCTTGCTTTAACTAATTTATTTGTTAATATTCATTTAAGATAATTGCAATAATATTTGAGTTTATTTTTTTAAAAATGGCAATATCCATAATATTATCAATTTAAAATCTTCGTTACACCCTTGATCATTTTATCAGTTTCATTAATAATAAAGGTAAACTACGTAGGTTTTTTGATTAGTGGTATAATGTATCCAGGTTCAAGTTTGATTTCAAATCGAAATGTTTTCAATATAATATTGGAGATCTTCGACACAGGTGTTTGTGGCATTGTCTCTCATAGAGTTGTAACTTTAAAAAACTCACATCGAATTGAGCTCACATGATTAAAAATAAAACAGCGAAAAAAATTGTTGTTTAATAGGTTATTCGAAATATACCACGCTTTTAAACTAGTGCTTTTAAAAATGAATCACTTAAGTATCTACAGTTTGCATGAATTCATTATTGTGAGAACAATCAGTAAACCAAATCAAAGAATATAATTTATAACAGGGCTTAACTTTTAACACAATCCAAAAACTCGTCGCCACAATAAAGATGGCCGGCAGTCCATTCAGTATGTTCATGTGTCCTTCATTTGTACGTTTTTGTTGTACGACATATTTGGGCTCCCGTCTGTCTGTAAGATGCTATCGGCCATTTGTTATTATCTCCGTTCGAAAACAGGTTGAAGGCTCGACATGAATATACATCCAGCTATTTAATTGAAACATTCAGTGATATTGACACTAAAAACAAAAGACATTCGTATCCACAAGGCTAATGCTGTATATAACAACAATGACAAGTTTAATGATCGAAAAGACGGTCGGCAAATCATTTACAAGATTGACGTAATCTTTTTTTTAGTAAATAAGTTTTCCTCAACCTTTTTGACTCATTGATACTTATCTTAAAGGTGTATTACGTTTTACACTATTTGGATTAATCTAAAAATATAATTCGTCCACAATGAACTATTTTATGAGATTTTTTAAAAATCAATGTCCGCTCCCAATGTAGAAAAAGGAAAAATCAGCTAGAACTGCTTTTTGCTCAACCTCTTCTTTCGAAGAGAATAGTCATAGAAAGCATACGGCTAGGGACATAACAAGTGATTAGCTAATCGCTCTCACTACGCTTTGTTATTTAGGATTGGAAGCGTGAGAGGGAATTTTAAAAATCAGAGAAATCGATGAATATATTGAAAAAATGCTGAAGCCAATGACGTTAAATACTACACTATGACTCAGAAAGTATGAGGATAAATTTTAAAGTTACAGTTGAGTCGTTTATTCGTTTATTAATGGTATAATTGAAGAGTAATAAACGAGTCTACATTTAGAAAATCATTCTACCAATTTTGAGATACATATGTATGCTATAATCGTAAACTATTTTAGAAAATAAAGTATGACAGATAGTTATGTGTAATAGTTTCAACTATAGGGGTATGCGATAATTAATGCCGATAAACCGTCACCTACCAGCTTGTTTTACAGTTACATATTTTAAGGGTTGATTGACTTTTTATAATATTTGAATATTAATTTAATTTCATAATCGTTATTTAACAAGAGTTGAAACTCTTCAAAATATCTATGTTATTAATCAGAACTAACCTTTTTTATGGAGTCGTATTATCTTAAAGTTAATAATTCTTTCAATCGTGTAAATTATTAATTTAAATCCACTTTAAATGTTTAAAAAAAACACATTTCTTAGAACTTACAAAAAAATATATTAAAATATCAGATCTCATTTCGTTTAGTAATTAAGCATTTTCAGGGTAGCCGGTAAATTGCTCGAATGGAAATTGCTCGAATTACAAATTATTCGAATTGCTTGGTTATTTAAAAGATTTTTCACGACTTTTTCTACGAATTTCATTTTTATCTTGTGCGACACTTGTTTAGAGAGTGAAATATATAAATAATTTTCGTAAGTATTTATTTTAACCGTGTTCGCTCCAAATGCGGAACATATAATCTTTTAATGGAGTTTATCTCAAAAGAAGTGTTGCTACGAGAACTGCTTATTAATTAGTTACTCAAACTTTTTCTATATATTTCCAGAACACATAGAAGACTAGGGCTAAGACAGAACAAACGGAAACAAATTGATTATCTTGTTATTCGAGCAATTTCCATTCGAGCAATTTACCGGGAACCCATTTTCATAAATTAAATAATTTAATTGAATAGAGATATTAAAACAATATCTTTTGAAAGTTATCAGATTATAATATTAAGAAGTTGTATTTATCTTATGAATACATCAATACGTTGTTTCAGTTGAATATTTAATTGTATTGCTAAAAATGCTATTTGGTTGGAAAAACCAATTTGTATTACGCTAAGCAATAGTGGAGCTATAATACTATGAAATGTGCTTTATTTTTATGAAAAAATATTACATTCATTTATTGTAATAATATTTTTACTTTTCATCATAATATTTTAACACGATCATTAATCCATTATTCCAACTTCAAATAAGGTTATTTTGATATTTTTTTGTTATTTTGGCATCACACCATTGCCAGATTTTTGTCACGATGTGCTAATTAGCTTTCACATAATGTTGTGGAACAAAACACTCCCACGTAACTCAAAAAGTTCATTTCTCAAGTTCGACTGTATAAGAATTCTTTGGTTGCATCAATGTAACATGAAGCCGGTATCAATATTCTCAATATCCATTAAATAACAATAGAGTTCTTTGTCTGTGCGCAGGTAAATCAAAAAGGGCCTTGCACACAGTTTTATGGTAGGTGCATTGTTTGAACATTCCAATTTATGATCATTAATCAATACAGGCTTATTTAATAGACAAATACATGTATAAATAATAATCTGAATTTGGCAATAAATTCCATTGTTTTATTTCTCCATCAAACTAGTTGTATGCAAAGTGTGAAATTTAAATTGTGTGTAACTTACATCCAATAAATGAACTAAAGCAAGTGACTTGCATGAATGCGTATCGAAAGTTTTAATAACACTCAATCAACACACGTCTCAGAGATTTTTTGAAGTGTATAGCATTCTGTATGTAAACATTAAAGGATTGAAATAATTTATTTATTAATTACACCTACAATATAATGTTCTCATTTAAATAAGTGAAAATTTTCTCTCCAAAGTTATAAACGATGCATTTTACAAATGAGGGTATTTATTATATCCAAAATGGTTAAAAAATGAAACATGAATTTCTTTTGTAAAAACAATGTTCATTTAAAAAGTGTTTTACATTACTTCGGAATGATATTTTGTATGTTATCAAGCCATGTTTGATGATTTCTAAAAATACTTTCAAAATTTATTTTTATCTAGTAAATTACATTCATGGCTCGTGTGTCAACAATTTTGGAATGAGCCGGGCTTGCAAATAATACCCTCAAATAATATATTGTACATTCCCTGGCCGTAACTTATTTGTGTCTAATTTAAAAAACAAAATGCTTTAGAAATCCAAAAATTCATCGCAACTTAGTCATCCAATCCCGAATCTTTTTTGTAATCCCGGGATTTCAGAATTTACAATCTTTGCGATCTTGGGATTGATCATTTAAATACAATAATTTAATGTTTTTGTTTTTTACATATCACTTATTTTAATACCAAACAGTCAAGGTATTCGTGTTAAGTGTTTCAGAGCTTTTTGTAACTCTATTTCAGTTTATTACGAGTTATAGTGAATCCCAAAATCTTGGGATTGATACTAAGGCGATCTCGAGATTACAGGATCGTCCAATTGGTTGCGATCCCGAGATTGGAAGTCCTAATCGCAACCAACAACGCATCTTTTAATATCCCAATTTTAAAATGTGTATATTTAATTGATGTGTGTCTGACCAGTTTTTATTAATTGAATTAGTTATTTTAATCGACTGTGGAAAGAAAAAATACATAATCCACACATAACAGAGTTTACAAGCGACACAAAACACGTGTTTTGATGGTTTTTAGGGTACCTTGAAGTGCACGGAGACAGTTAAATCTGTGTTTAATTGACATAATCTCATATTTATTTAATAAATTGTTGAAGTTTTTAGTCTTATTTTTCTAGTTGCAATTATCACAAGTCCTTCTTTTTTTCAAACTTTAATACTTAATTTAGATACTAATTTGACATTTGTAGCGTACATCCTTTTGATATAACGTGTATCAAGTTGTATGCATTGTGATAATCGAAAAAAAGTCATTTAAAAAAAAAACTGTAGGCTAGTTCCTTTTGCTTTTTTACAATCATTTTTAACGCATTACACTGACGATATATTGAGTTTAAGCTGCAATGATCCGATCGTATGCACTTATAATTGAGCAACTCTTTATAAGTAATTTGAAATTCCGGTATTTAGAGTAAGCAGTAAGTAAACACTTGCTTGCTGCAATACCTAATTCGTTGTATGTAAGCTATCTATAACAGTGTTCCGCAACCTTTTTTCTCCTACGACACACCAAAGTTATTCCTATAATTCCGCGGCACACCAAAAGCTAAAATATATGGATACTAGTTTGAAACACAATTTTGACAATAAATTTTCATTTTTTATTTGATTATACATACATACATAAAAACTATACTTTATGTATAAACGATACAAACTGTTCTGCTGAGCGTCAGTTCAAGTACATTCTTGAACTTAAAAAGCCTGAAGATGTCAAAATACGAAACCCGGCTCGTTAGCAACAAAACTCATAGAAAAATACAAAATTCAAACAATTCTAATTTTATATTGAAATTCCATCAAGCACCTTCAATCGAAATTCAAAATTATACTATATTTACTTTTATGCAATCTTAATAATTATTGTACAACAATGACTAATTAATTTGATACCTGCGCTTGTTTTAATGAACACAAAAGTTTAACATTTGGCTCGATATTTGACAGGGCAGCTCAAAGTTCTTGGTCAAGACCTTTTAAGCCGCTTATCATTTTTAATTAATACAAGAGCTGAAAAACTTTACTCACATGAATATGTCGTTGAAAATGGAAGTAGTGGTAAGATGGCTTTGTCGTAAATGCGAGGATATTCTTTCTTAATGGAAATCCAGAAAACGTTTAACCCCACAAACCCATACTACGCAGTTTGTCTGGCGACTACGTAGACGCCAGGCACTAGAGGAACGTTGAAATTGTCTTCTATGACCACGTCACACCTGTATTGGCTCAAAGCACACCAGTGTGCCGTGGCACACCGGTTGCGGAGCACTGATCTATAACACAAGTGTCGATATCGTATCGAGAGAGCGTGCAAAAATGCGGTCGGCACGTTTTAACTTTTATTAGCCAATATCGGTTATTATCAACGATCGATTTATTCACACTCCATAACGCAATTTCAAAAGAGTGAACAACGCACAAACGTAATTAATACTAGATGTACTATGTTTACGATATAACTTCTAACTCTTGTTACTTGGCAATCATTGTATCGCAGTGCTTCCCAAACTTATTATGCACATGGACCCCTTTTAAAACAAAAACCTGACTGTGGACCCCCAAGTGAAATAATAAAGTTTATGCCTTGAATGGTATTTTTTTATCCATGTCTACTTACAATGTGGAGCATATGGCCTTCTAATGGAAGTATATTTTTTTTAAACCATGTCCGCTCCCAATGTGGAGCATATGGACTCCTAATGGAGTTTATCTCAACAGAAGTGTTTCTACAAGAACTGCTTGTTACTCAGTTGCTCAACCTCTCTTTTTCCAAAGAGAGTAGGGATAGAAGGATAGGGCTAGGAAAGGATTAGTGGTATGCTAATCGCTCTCGATACACCCCCGTTCATAGGATAGGATGGGTGAGAGGGGGGAATTCAAGACATCACAAACATTCATGCCTTTGAACAGAAATTCATAAATCGATTGAAAAATCAATTTATAAAACTGTCACTACCGAGATTTGAACCCGGGCCCTCCGTAGCCGAAGCGAACAACGTTTACCACTCGACCATAGCGGCGGCTATTAACAGATGTTTATCTGCGAGAACTGTTTGTTAGTCAGTCGCTCAGACCTCTTTTTTTCTAAAAATATTGATTCTTCCGCGGATCCCCTGACGTTGTCCACGCGCCCCCAAATGATTTTTAATTTGTCACGGACCCCTGGGGGTTCACAGGAACCTCTTTGGGAACCACTGTAATGTAACGGGTTGCATTTAACTTTGCTATGTTATGTTATTATTAACACGGTGTAATCGTTAACTTCTTCATTTACAGCTTTTTGTTAGTACAGTGGAAGTCCTACAAACCGCTCTCACATTTTCTGCTTTAACGCATAAATCGTTTATTTTTTATAGTTCCAACTACAGATTGCAATATCGTTATCAAAGATGTATGTATGCGCATGTGTGAGTACTTGTACGGATGTAGTATAAGGGTAAGTATACAGAATTTTATTTGCAAATTAATTCATATAGAGTCCCCGTGAACTGGCTTCACTAAGGGGCTGTTACCTATGTAGCGGTCACGCCCTTCCGTCTAATACAATGGAAAGAGAATACAACTTTTCAAAACATTAGCGATGAAGGAGAATTTTGACGCTAACGTGTCCTGGGACTTAAAGCTCCATAAATTTTTTATCCGAAAAAATCACAGAATCTTGATCTCGGTATTTCCTGGTGTTTTTCGATACCGAAATACCGGAATTGAAAATGCACCAAAACCGAATTTTGAATTTATAGAAAACATCATATATTTTGATGAAATGGTTCGCGATGGATTGAAATATTTTAAATCTGCTAAGAGTTGTATGGTTGTCGGGTCCTGTGACGCAGCGGTAAGCGTTGTTGGCTTCCATTATAGATCTTACGGGTTTGAGTCCCAGCACGCATTTTGTAACAGAATTTTTTCGTTCGATCTATCAATTTCTGTTCGAAGACATGGGTGTTTGTAATGTCTAAAATGTTCCTCTCACCTTTCCGATTTTTCAATAACTGGGAGTAGCGAATGAGTTATAAACAGTTATTGTATAAAAAAAAAATCGTTGAGATACTTCCATTAGGAGGCCATATTCTCCACATTGGGAACGGAGATAGATAAAAAGAATAGTTGTATCAATATTGACAGGTTCCACAGTTGAAGATTTTTAATGACGGAATTTCATTTAAAATACCCAAATACTAATTTTGATTGACTCATTCGGTATGAAGACCCTAATTGATTGGAATTAATATATTCTCGGTAAAGTTATGATATTATTACCATTGCACCATTGCACCGTTTGCACCATTTTTGACATTAATTAAAATCAGAAAAAGTATATATTTAATAATTTTCAAAATGGATTCATTGTTCACAAGTTTCATGCACCGCGAAAATACGACCGGGAAAACATAATGCTTAACAATTTTGAAGTAACCTTCATTTATAATAACACCAAAATTATCTTTTTACTATAAATACCTAATTTCATTATTGTTACGAAAATAATTATGAAGACGTATATTTAACGTTTTCAATTTTAAATATACATTGTACAAAGACCTTCTTTAAAATTGTATATATATTTTCGAATGTGAAACCAATTAACTTTTCCACTTTAAGATAAACATGTTCAAAAAAGTAATTGGTAAATGTTTAACTAAGTATTACGTTTAACTGGCCTACTTCAATTTATTAGATGTCAACCTTGTCGCTGTTTTCCACTTACTTACATTCACTTACAACTTACTGCATTTAGAATAAACACAAATGTGCAACCAATGAATGCATTTTCGGAACAGCGCAGTTTCGTGTGCTAAAAAACTAATGCACTGCGAGAACTCACTGTGTCTGTTGATGTCTAAATCTTAAAAGCTTAACATCGCGTTTGTACAAGATTATCGAAAGAACTCACGCATTAAAATTACGGCAAAAAAACGAACTGCAAGTTGCTTTTACTCACAGATTAAAATTGGAAATTACTTTGACGGTAATTTTATCGTAAATAATCAATAAACATGTCTTATAGAATGCATTCATATTTTATTACAGTTAAAATTGAATTTGAATATAACTTTCGATTATATATTAGAACAACCTCTTTCCACTACAACACCTATTAAAAAATGGAAGAATGATTTGTATTTTACCATTGGGTATAAAAAAACTATATTAAAACCGAATTCAGTTTTGCAAAAAAAAAGTTTGTTCATTTCGTAGTAGCGTATGCATTTAAGAGTTTAAACGGTTTATACTGAGAAAAAGTAGAAAATCTGGTGTTTAATTTTTGCAATACAATATCATGGGGCTTTGGATTTGCTTAAAGTAATACATTACATTCTCAGAAACAACTTCCATGAATTAAATAGCAAAATATTATGCTGTGCATGGCAAAGTATGGCAAAATTCTCATAAAATTCAGCACATTTCCATAATTATTTATGTAGGACAGTGAATCACAAACCACGGCCCTTGTATGCGGCCCTTTTTGAATTTTGTGTCGGCCCTTAAATCTTTTTCTCAAACATATTTATTTCACCTAAAACATTTATTTAATAAATGTACGCAAGCTTTTTCTTCAATGAAAGAGAATAAATCGGTTCATAGAAACAGGCTCACAAATGTTATGTTAAATTAAAAAAAAATCGTAAAAAAATAATACCAAGAACGCATTAACTTATGAATTGCATATAAATGAAACATAAATATTTCACAATGAAACGATTTTTAATTAGCAAGTAATCATAATCCTTTTTTTGCATGGCTTATTTATTTTCGAAATAACACGGTCAAAATAATAAAATGGAACCTATTACTCATTTATCTAAGTTCACTTAATCTTTTTTACACGGTTTTAAGGTTGTTTTACATGGAACGTTCATATTTTCTGTATAAAAAAGGATTGAGCGTACTTTAAATCATTTTTTTCTTAGCGGCCCGAACCCACGATAATTTGTTTTATGCGGCCCGCTAGAAGATAAAGGTTGTCCATCTCTGATGTAGGTCATACATAAATTTACTTATTTAATAAAAGAAATTTCACTTTGTGGACTAATATATATCTTTTATAGGTAAAGCGGAAAGTATTGATATTTTTTATGAATAAATATAATGTATTACAAAAATACCATTTTACATAATAGAAAACTTTTTTTAGATTAATGAATTAATTAATATACGTGATCCTGATTAGTTACATTCAATTACAATGTGTACACAGCGTTATATTTAGAACGAGTGGATGTCAAATCGCAATACCTTTTCCACACACTGTTTGACTTTCTCAACACTATCTATGGTCAATACTCAATAGTGACCGAATTTTTTCCTCAGACGTTCTAAGAAAAAAAAATGAAACACGAATGACGTTGTTTTGCTGCGTAAGACACGCTTTTATACGAGTATTGAGTCATAAAGGGTAGTATTAATACTCGAAGAATGTTCATATAAAATAACATATTATGTAACTTGTGTGTTTCAACGTTATCAAAAACCATTTTATTAAGAATTTGATAATATTATCACGATAAAATTAAAAACTTTATGTGATAATTATACATGAATATAAAATAACCAATCGCTGCATTTGACTTATACAATTCTTTTGTGTTTTATTTGTAGTTTGTTATTTATATTATTATTACACAATTATTTAAGAGAATACAAAATAAATAAATTCTGACCTGCATGTGCTGTGCTGGCATCGGAGGACGTTGTTGGAATTGGTTTGATGGGATTGGGAAGTGCAGAGGCATCCTCATTGGTCCTGGAAGAGGGACAGGGAATCCTCCAAGGATTTCAGCTGCATCGGGAATTTGTCTAAAAAAATATCACATCATAAAGAATCTATAATCATTGAAGATTTAATATTAAATATTAATCAAAGGGAACAAATTAAATGATCAGAATTTAAATCAATTTTTGATGAGAATAAAAATATTATACGGTCAGAATATTTTATAAATATTTTGGTTAGGTTAGGTAAAGTTAGGTATTTTTTAAATTTTATTACAATTTTTACTATTTACACTGACCGATATATTATGAACATTTAATATAAATTCTGACCAATGTAATATAATAAAAATAATAAAACATTTTTAATACATTTTCCACACAAAATTTATTGGATCAGGACCGGTTTCGCTCATAACGAGCATTATCAACTGATAATAAAAATATATAAACAGTGCTATTTATATAAATTCTGACCGGAAAAATACGAGCCTTAATCAAAATATAAAATTTACTATGAGCGTTCAATTTTCGTCATTTCTTGTTAATTTAGTAAATCATTATGTTGAAGAAAATTATGAATTAATGAAACATATAAATTCAAACAGGTAAAGCCATCTATGTTCAACAACGAAAAGATTTATTAAGTTTTTATTTTATAAATATCACACTTTAGGTATAAGGTGCAAAAGCTTTTCGATTTTTTATAACGAATCATAACGAATGTGTAGCCGTCTGCAACGACATCTATAATTAAGACGAATTATTAAATTGCTTGTACACAAAAAAAACATTTAATTGATAGAATCTAGCTTAATAGGATTTTCAAATCGTCTCAGTTGAGTTAAGCGTCCCTTATTAACATATTGTAATAAAGCTTATCTGTAAAATATGAACAGGGAGCCAGTGGTGTGCTTAAGCAGGGACATTCTTTTTTTTTTCATTAAAAAATCGTATCTCAAGCAAAACACACAATTTATTTATTTAAAAAAAATATCAAACGTTAGCAAAATCAAATACATCAATAACTATATTAGGTTTTTGGTTTTTTTTTAATTCACCATTTGATGGATACCTAACAACATACAATTTTAAAATTTAATAAGTTATGAATGTCTAATAAAAGCTGAAAAAAAAACTTAATATAGTTATTGATGTATTTGATTTTGCTAAGGTTTAATATTTTTTCAAAAATAAATAGTGCATTTTGGTTGAAATACGATTTTTTAAAGTTGTAAATTTGTATCCTTTTTTAATTAACAGTGAAAAAATGATAATTGAAATGTGATTTTCATTTTGACATGAGTTATTTTTGTTAATAAAATATAAGTCTCCCAATAAGTTAAATTTACTAGAGTAACAAGACGATAAAATAATTTAAATCTCATGACTAAAATATAGCATTATGCAAGTTGGTTTTTTAACCATTGTGCTTTCGACCTATAATCGGCAAATGGCAACAATATTAGAGCATTATCTCATTCGCCTAATCTTTTTTAGGGCCTGTGCATTTTAGCGTTTTGACTTTTTATCGTTATATAGGTCGAGACAAAATAACGTAACTATCTAGAAAACTGTTAGCAGTGAGATAACTTTATTATAATATCAGGGTGGGCATTGACTAATGACCATATATTATTACTAACCCGATTTAAGGAATTCCTCTTTCGAACTAAGACTCTTATTACGAGAGTTATTCTAAAAAATCTTTTACTGTCAAATTGATGAACTTTCGGTTACGTTTTTCTGTCTATTACGGGTCGTTAAGTAGCCAACCAACTATATTTTAATTTAAAAGCTGTATACATTGAAACCCCTAATTACACTACCCTGAATTACGCGCTGGCTTGAAATATCCGCCGCAAATCGCATACGTCGTTGCTACGAGACGGTCGTTTGTGCGACGCATACAGTCAAATGTTGTCTAGCGTCTGTGTATTTAACACGTGCCAGGCTATACATATATAGCCGGGCGACTGTCTATGTGTGGGATTTTGGCGCGCTTTACATTTTATCACATAGTAACTAAATATTTCGTTCGTTAAGGGAAATCTTAGTTTTGCATTTTTTGCGCAAAAAATCAAACCCCTAATTTTGTAAGAGATTCACGCCCATAATAACACTACTCCGAATTACACTGTTCCGACTTTAGTGTAATTGGGGGTTTTACTGTATATCGTTTCAATAAAGACATTTTTTTAATATCAAATGTAATTTTAACCTGTTATCATCTCCACTTTCGCAGAAGATGGCCATACGCTCTCCTGTGACGCGCTCAAGACGAGGATCGGTGGTGAGGTTCAGTCCGAATGGAAGCCTGACGCTGCGGGGCTGGTGATCCACCAACTCTTCGGCACGGCGTTTTTCAACAACGCAGTTCATGCGAGATCTACAATGAAAATTAAATATGCAATTAATTAAAATATCACTCCTTAAAAAGTCATTTCGACCGTAGTTTTTATGGTTTCTCCTTACAGAGCCTTGAAGATATTTTAAAAACATTGAGATATAAATATAATTGTTTCATACTTTTTACATCATTTGGTACACCATTAATTGCAAAAAAAATATAAATATTTTATACTTAGCTATTTCAACGAATCATAAAATTTAAAAAAATATATCTTTGATAGATTTTGCAGTAACTTTATGAAAGTTCATTTAAATTAAATTTGATAACTTTGTTATTCCACTTGTTGTATTGCAAACCCGTGTTTCGTCTTTTTAAGAAGCATCATTAGACCATCGCAACATTTGCAAATAAACTAAAAGTTGATTTCAATTCTTGTTAAAATTACAAAATAATAGTCGGGATTAATTATCCATCTCTACTGGACGGTACTAATTATCCCCTAATTACTTTCTTTATATGTTGTAAATCGCAAAGGAAATAAATTCTGAATGATTGAAACACTTGTCACAAATTTTAACTAAATGAGTGAAATGACAAAGCTTTAGAATTATTTTAATATTTCAATTATGCTTATTTTTTAATGCCTACAGTCATACAAAAAAAAGGCGCTTAAAAATGTACCCTCCTTTGAGAAGAACTCTTTTTTTTAAATCAATTACAATTATAAAAATCGGTTTACGGTAAAAATGTTCGTCCAAATATAAGCCATTCAAAATTACATCGATTTTATTAATAGTAATTCTAATAAAGATATTTTGCTAAAAATACGAGCCATTCAAAAAAGATGACAAAAATCAAATAAGGTTAACATAAAAATCAATGGGTGTATCAATTTCGCCACAATATTTAATTACAGACTAAAAAAAAAGGAATAAAGATTTATATTCAAATCATGAATTTAGAGTTTTTAATTCATCGATTCGGTCGGCTTATCTGGCGCCATTAGGATTTTTTTTTTGCAAAGAATTAATGACCTCACGATATCTTTTAACCATTTCTCGTGTAGCTAAATTAAAAGGTTTTGAAAATAAAATTATTTAAGCGGCAACTTTTTAAAGCTGCCCAAACGAGTGCAATCAAAAAGAAATCAGGCGCCTTTATATTATATTTTATAAAAAAAAATATTCGATTTATTTTTAATTTAATTTATATTTTTATATCACCATTTAAAATTGCATATAATTAAATTGAGCAAAGAAAAATTTCATCTGGCAGTTGTAGCATTAAGGTTAACAAGCAGTATTTTTTTCTGTGGTTTGATAATCGAATTACTTATTCAAAAAAAATGTTATGTATTGATATTTGAATTGGTCTCTTATAATAAATAACATTTACTTATTTTCCTATTCCATTTAAAGATAACAGAAAAGACTTCAAGAATAAATATCCAAAAATGTTAATCAAATGAGTATTATCTTCAATTTCATAATATTAGTATATTTTTTCATGTCTGAAATCGAGTGAAGAAATACCTTTGGTTCTTCTCAATAAGTGCTCCAGCCAGCTCATCAAAGTCCAGTTGGAGTGGCAGAGTAATTCTGATCGGCTCCCTTGCTACTTCAGCGGAGTTTTCTGACGAGTCGGAGCTGTCTGATGATTCTGATGAATCTGGTGATTCAGAATTGTCATTTGAATCGGATGAATCATCTTGATTTGACTGCTCGGGTTTCTCGTCAATGCTCTGAAACAGATGATCATTCATGATTAGTGAAACGTTCTTATAGCAATCAATCAATATAATCTACAAAAGGTGACTATATTTTCACCAAATATTCTATTTATGAAGTGTGTTCAATTAAATTTAAAACTTTCAATAGATTAAACGTAAGTTACTTCCTGTCGCGTAAGAACCTTAACCCATCTCAATTTAAAGTTGAAAGATCTTTCAATTTACAGTTTTTCATGGTTGTCCTTCTTATCATAAAGCATGTTTAATTTCTTACGTTTTATGACAAAATTCAAACTATTTGACGTCTTTTATGCTCTCTTATCGGGATAGTTTTTTTTTATCATTCTTTTCGCCACAGGAAATTGACTTAGCAATATCGTAGTCATAATTTTTCATTGTTATCACAAAAACGTAAATATTATATACATAGAAAAATAAATATGAGAATATTGTATTTGTATTCGGGCAGCCATGCTGAGTGTTAACTATTTTTCTTTATATTTGTAGTATTTATAGAAAATTCAATATTGCTTTAGTCAACTATTTTAAATATAATTTAATATGGTTGTTATTTTAATTCTTCATAGCTTTTAATCGAATTTGTTTTTTTTTTAATTTCTTTAAAATACTGTTTATAAACGTGATTTATAAAACGAATATATGTATTTCCTACATTTTGAAAATTAAAAATACAAGATTGTTTGTACTAATTCCAAATGTTTACATACAGCAGCATTATCATTTTTTTAACTGTTTGATACTCAGTGGCTCAATCTCACTTTTTATCAAAGTGAGTAGTAGAGAAAAAGGATATGGCTGGAACAAGACTAGTGGTTGACTAATCGCTATTGCTACATTCAGTTATTAAAGGATCAGAAAGATCGGAGGAGAGGAAATGATTAGAATTGACATCACTAACCGCCCCGTCTTCGATCACAACTTTGAATTGAATAGTTTTCAAATTCACTGTGATCTTACCGGGAATCGAACTCAGACCTGCGTGATTGGTTGAGGTAGCTCTAACCAACCGGGCCACAGCAGGCGACAATATCAATATCATACGAGGTGAAAATATAAATCGATACAAGATTATTTATATTTTAATCAGTTGATAATACTCATAACTTGTCCTAAAGTTCTTAAAAAGAAAAAATATATATTGTATCTTTTAATATACGAATAATTGTCATTAAACGCCTTAAAGGTAATTTTACAGATGATAACTTTTTATAGTGCTTTATATTGAATTATTATAATAAATAAATGTACAAAGTCTTTTAATAAGAAGCCCATAGTTCAAAATTGTATGAATACGTCAATGAAATATTGTTAGTATAATATAATATAACGAGCTTGGTGCTTTTTGCCGTAGTAAGGCAATTTCATCGTTTCGGTTCACTGCATTTCCGTTCGTTTGCAATTTAAAAACGTATCATACATAACGGTATTCGGTGCGATAAAACTTCAAAACAGATATAAAACTGTTTCTATTGTGTAAAATGTAAAATGCAGCACTGACTGCTTTCGAAACAAATAAATAACATTTTAACGGATTTTCAGTTACAATTTCACAGTCAGAGTCATGTCAGAAAAATATTGTCACAGCATTGCTGTAAAGCTTCACAATATTGTACAATTACCAATTGTCGTAACTACCAGTCAAGTAAATCAACTGAATAAAGCAGATATGGTAGGATATAAAACCATTGGGAGCTTTCTACCATGGTTAAAAAATTGAGAAAAACGTTATTAACTTAATTTTAGACGAAATGCTTAGCATACCCTATATAAATATAATCATAAAACCTTTTCCGACACTTAAAAATAAATGTAATTCTTAAAACTACTCACTACTCAAATCTGTGGGCATTCCCATGGACTTATCCTTTTCGCCAGCAATGTCTTTAAACTCAATGATACATTTATTTCTTATATAAACACGAAACATTCATTTACTGAGCGTCAGTTCAAGTTCATCCGTGCACTTGAACGCCTGAAGATGCCGAAAGGCGAAACCCGGGTCGTTAGTGAGAAAATCTTTGCGAATGAACATAATTTGAACGATTCAAATTCAAATTAAATTATCTTGCTTTAGATCAAAGTCTAATAGTAAATAGAGAAACAATTTTGTCACGTGACGTTTTTGAATGGAATGAAACATTTATAGGGTTAAAGCTGGGCTTGCTTCTGAAGTGAATTTTAATCAACGATTTCCTATGGAACAAACACAAGTTTTCTACTGGAAATTCAGCTGCAGAATTCTTAACTATGTTATTCTATTGCTTTTAGGGTGTTCACTGTCAATATTCGGTGGAAACCATTATATTTAAAAAATAAAACATTATTTTGTACTAACTTCACTTTTATTCAATATGTAATATGATGTGATTATATACTCATAGATTTTAAAGAATTTTATACCTACTACCCAATTTCCTAATAGAATTATATTGTTTTTCAATAACCGACACACTGGATTTTTTTTTACTAGGTATAGAATTGGATTTTATTCATAACAGAAGAAAACAGTTATATGTAATAATCTACGATATTTAACAAAAACGTTTCTTTTTAAATCGTGAATCACCAATGCATTTACGTGTTAAATTAAACAAATGTGCAATGTAACAGACTAGAAATCTCAAATAAAATAAGCACTCCACTGCTTATTTTATTTGAGTTATACTTATTTTAGTTATAGTAATATTATATTTTAGTTAGAGTTATAGTTGTACTTATTTTATTTTATTTGAATTTTATTCATTAAATTAAAATAAATCTATAAAATTTGAAGGAATAGATTAATAAAAACTAAATAATATTATATATGTTAGTAGTAAAATCTAAACTTTTTTACGTTACACTAAATAACTGTTCGCCTAATTCGAGATCTGACAATATGACGTTGTCCTCATAGTAAATACGAAGTTTGTGTTAATCGATGTGAAATAGTCGTGTCTTCAATACCATAAATTTAAAATCATATATTATCTTCAAATATTGCTAAAAATAATTCTACTGAATATAATCTCATAGCTTGTTTCAAACTTAGAAAGTTTTTTTTGTGTCACTTAAAATATATAATTTTAAAATAAAACATATTAATGCACTAGCGTGTTCTTTCAAGTGATAGAACTTGAAAACAAACTTTTTTTATAGATAAGTGAAAGAACGGTAGTTTACATTTTTTGTGTCAAGTTATACCAGTATTAATGTCAGTCGTGCACTGCTTTTGGAATATCAAATGAATTAAAAAACGAATATTTTTTCTAAAAAGCAACAACAAGAATACTATTTTTTAAGATACTAATGCCTCTTAACAAGCGGTGGGCTGCCAATACGTTAAAAAGGGGCTCGTTTAATCTCAAAGCAATTTATATGCAATACTTAAATAAGCAAACTATTGTTACTTACATAATACACTTATAATATGTATCAATATACAGTTTACCATAAACTAATCAAGGTAAATGGCTAAACATGTACTAATGTGTATACTGGAAGTCAGAAATTGCAGTTATGTACTAATTTGATCTGAGAATATTGTTTTCTCTTAAATTAACAAGGGGCTCGACGGCCGTAGTAAAATCTTATAAATGGCTCGCTCGGGCCCCTCTGACCTCCCTCCAGCCCACCCCTGCTCTTAACACAAATTTTAACTGGTTTCTAAATACATGCAATTAATATTAACACTGACTAACATAATGCTGCTTGAGTGGTCGAGTGGTCAACGTTGTTGGCTTCGGCTACGGAGGGCACGGGTTCAAAGCCCAATACGGACAGTTTTATAAATTGATTTTACAATCGATTAATGAATTTCTGTTCAAAGGCATGGATGTATGTGATGTCTCGAATTCCCCCCTCTCACCCACCCTATTCCATGAACGGGGCGTATCGAGAGCGATTAGCTTACCACTAGTCCTGTCCTAGCCTTATCCTTCTATCCTTACTCTCTTTGGAAAAAGAGAGGTTGAGTAACAAGCAGTTCTCGTAGAAACAATTATGTTGAGACAAACTCCATAAGGAGTCTATATGCTCCACATTGGGAGCGGACACGATTAAAAAAAAACAATATAAATTAATACACCCATTAAAAATATTATTATTGCAAAGAAAACTTTCATCGGCCATTTTCAGAATCGTTAAGCGATTAATAAATTCAATATTTATTGTATTATATCAGCGCTTGGCAAATGCGGATCTCTAAATGAATCATTCGCAAAGTATGGTCGGGTCACCAAAACGCAATTTAAAAACATCTTATTTAATATTCATAGCGTGACACACCGAACTTGGACTACTGATTCGGTCTCATTGCGACATGCAAACAACGTATTTTGAAACATTTGCATTTATTTTAATTATTATTCCATTACTGTTTCCGAAAATAAGATTATTTCGAATTGTATTCGACTTACTGTTAAATATTTTAAATGCTACAGAAGAAATCTTTTATGTGCACAAAAACGGTCACGAAACACGCAAAGTTGCAACACTGTTGCGGTGACACCAACCATCAATAAAACAACTTGATGGTACATCTTATTACAATAAAATTAATTGAATTCATTTCACATTTGAAACATTCAAATAAAAAAAAAATATTATACTATAAATGCGCCCTCAAGAAGTGAAGTGAGCCAACTAGTAAAATGTTAAAACGTTTAAGTACAATCACGTCTTAATTTAGTGTTTTGGTGAATTGCGTATTTTTACTTTACAGGTATAACACTATAATGTGTATTAAATGAGGTTACTTCACGTTTACGATACTTTAAGACGTGTAGAATATTACAACGCATCTAACGTTTTTTTCTAAAATTGCACATGGCTTACTTCGCCTCTAATGCAGCGGTGGGCTGCCAAAATCTTAACAAGGGGCTCGGTAAATGTCAGCCAAAATGCCTACACATTATAGATCAGTGTTTCTCAACCTTTTTGGGCCCGTGGCCCCTTTTGAGTGTCTTATTTTATGACCCCCCCCCTCCATACTTGTTTTGCACTACTGAAGTCTTATAAAGAATTTTGGGACCCGAAAGGAAACCCCATTTTTTTAGGCCTTCCCAGAATTTGAAATCCAAAATCCCAGAAATTTTCGGATATCCCAAAATGAATGTCGTGAGACTTTTTTTAGGTCTTCTTAGATATTCCAATTTCTAAAACAACAATGTACGGATTTCGAAAAATTTGCCCGTGGCCCCCCAAAATTGTACTGTGGCTACCCTAAAAAGCCCCCTGAGGCCCCATTAAGACATGCTGTAGCCCCCCCGTTGAGAAATCCTGCTTTAGACGATGCATAAACCCGTAGCCCGAGGGTCACATGTGGCTCCTTTGTTTTTGTTGTTACCATTGAATATATCATCTTTAAATTAACTAAAATAATTAAGTTTTTCATACTCGGACCGGTTAATTTTGTAAAATTTCGGCCCGTGCATACCTATAATATGTTAATAAGTACCACGAATTCTCTTTTACGAATTCCTATTCAAAATAGCATAACCGAATGCAACGTAAACTATCTTTCGTTTTTCTATGTATACCGCATTTTTTTACACTATGCCCGTGTAAAGAAAGGATTGAGCGTACTTAAAATTACATTTTACTTGCGGCCTGAAATCATCATTAAAAAAATGCGGCCCGCTAGATGAAACGGTTGTGTCTGTCTGCTTTACACCAAGGATTGACGATAAACACTTGATTTTATTCAAACATAACACATGCTTGATTGACAGTTGGCTTCACAACCCTTGAACATCGTTTAGCTTCTGCACGGCTAATAGAAATATTTTGCACATTTTAATATACACATGAAATTCTATGACGTTTTAATGATATCCGGAATACAGTGCCTCCAAATTTTATTGCACCTGGGGCCTCTCGTTTGCTTAACCCGTCATGCTTCTTGTGACTCAAAAAAAATGTTGATGTCTCACCTTTCTTTATTTTCAATGCAATATTCCTGCAACACCGAGTGGATTATCTGCATTATAAGATGAACTTGTATGATTAAAATTTCAAAATCGTGTACCTTGGTAGAAAGACTAGTTCGAAAAATATTTATTCCCCCTAGTTTTTAAAATTCGCCCACTTCATTACTAATAACTATTGTTATTAGCATGTAATGAATTTTCAAAACCTCAGCTCGCCATAATATCGCTTTCTTGAACAAACAAGTGACTGCTTTGGTTTATTATCTTACGTACAGATAAATAATATGTTTGTAGTTCCAGGAAGAAGGCTATAATAAAACCAAAAAGAAATGTAAGAAACCTATCCCAAAACTGCAAAATAATTACAGTAAAGCATTGTATGTATGTAAGTTCATAAAAATCTAGACATCTGTTAACAATATAATATCCAACATCGGTATTTTTCAACATAGTCAGACAAAAGACAATAAGCAACGAAGGTCTCTTTTATTAGTCAACCGAAGTAAATGATTTTTTTTACAAAAATGAAGGGACAATAAAGACTTCTTATGTTTCAGAATAAAATGTAACCTTCTACAGGAATTTTAGCTAGGTACTACTGATTTCATCTGAAACGAATAATTTTCTCAACTTAACAAGGGGCTCTCCGGCCGTGCCGAAATTTAACAAGGGGCTCGCGCGAGCCCCCCCGAGCCCCCTCCAGCCCATCCCTGCTCTAATGGGCTCAAATATAATACTGTTTTACTTATTCTGATTATTTGATACTGTTTCCGATACATTTAAATGCACTTTATTTATTGAAGTTATCCCTACATTTCTAAAACTTCGAAGGGTAAATTAGTAGCTCGCAATATTTTTTTTTACTTGTGATTAATTCTTACTGAAATTAGTATAATTAAGGTTTCAATTTTATGGTACATAGTAACATTTTTTTTTTCATTACATGATTGCGGATGGTGATCACTTTTAAATGTATATTTTTCATCTTAAATATTCTATCCAGGAACTATTGGCAGAATTTTCATTTATGAAGGTAATATATATGTTGAGTTTTGCATACTAACTGTTTCTTGATTAAATGTTTTATTTTACGAACGGCTTATGATTTTGAAAGACAAGTTTTCAGTGAACGATTAATGATTTATATATTCTGACAAAATTTTAATCAGTTAACTAATGTATCACTGCGAAATACTACCATGATTTCATTGTTATATCAAATATATGTAAGTTTTTTCGTTGGAAATCAGAGTGGTTTACTGCTGCTTTTCTGTAAATATTTTCAAGATACTTAAGGTGATATATTATGTTTTTGTTTGTCTCTTTACAGTAACGGAATCAAATTTTCAAAACCCTATAATATTCTAACCTTATGTATATCCGGTAATTGAAAAAATTCTATGTTGCCATCCTTATCTGAAAGAAATAAAAGCCGTCCCGAAAAATATTGTCGTATCGAAACGTAAACATATACAAATTTTCGAAATAGTTTATTATTGAATAAAACTTATAAAAGATCAAAGCATTTCCGCAAAAAAAATCTTTGCAGATTATGTATTATAACCATGTACACGTATGCATCTTGTATTTTCTCGTTTTAGTCATGTTTAGTATGCCAAGTAGCATCTTGAATGATATATCCACATCCGGTTCTGAACCGCAACATTCACTTCCGGCAAATACAACAACAATCGCGTCCGTTGCAAAACTGATCGACCATTCCTGATACAAGATACCATCCGCTGTTCCCAGTGCGATAAATGAAGACAAAAAATAATCCGGAACGCAGCTATATATCAAAAAAGTCTTAAGATGATTTTTTTTATTTGATCTAATTTCAGCTAATAATAATACTCATAGTCGTTGCTTTGAAAACATCGCTTGGTCGTTTATTAAACTGTGAATTTTTCACGAATGTATATTTAGATAATACATTTTATTATCATCAGTGCAACAAATAAATCTGACATTTAATTGTTTAGTCAGTTGGTCGTTGTTTAGTCAGGCTAATAGTAAAATAAGAATGGCGAAAAAACAAAATAACAATAATAATGTATGGCCGTCGATGCTATTGTTTTCAGTAAATACTTCAGAACATTATTCAAATAAAAAAATAATGTTTAAAGTAACTCTGATCAATTATCATTCATGAACAATAGTTGATATCCAATGAGGTTTCTACATAAAACATTCGTCATTCAAATATTTGATATTGAATAAACACTTTTCACTCTGAATTAAATTTTGGGCAGTCTCGTTTAATTTTATATATTTACACTTAGACGCAAATTACTCTGAACTTTCTGATTCTTTCCATTTTAATTTCAAGTGATAATCGTGAGATTTTTTCTATCGATAAACAATTCAAAAAACAAAAAATGACTTTTATATTTTTAATATTTTTTGTCGGCGCTTTTGTCGTGGCCCTTTTGGTTCCGGCACTTTTGGCGAGTTGCCCTACAAAACATTTCTTAAGTGTTACGCTTTCCCACCTCAAACCTACATCAACTAACAGCGGACAATAAAAGCCATAGAATCATCTTTCAATTTTTAGTAATTACGTGAATAGATATAAAGAAGTACTTTAAATAGTAATTTTATTATTACAAAGAAAAACTAATAGACGATAATGCACTTTCGTAAATAGTGATTTTTTAGTATTTGTTTTCAATTCTGACAAAGCGCACCAGGTGGATCTGATGTGATTATTACATAATATTACTTTATATACCAGAAATGTTTAAATTGTAATCGAATAACCTTTTGTGTGTGAACGATTTAATTATTGTATACGAGATGAGTATACGAGATGTGCCCCACTTTTACAACAACGTGAGCGTAGAAATTCGTTCGGGTTAACGTCGTGAGTATGTCGCGGCTGCTTATAATAATATGCAGAATCCGATGCAAATCGTGAGTGCACGATTTTAGGCTATAAGTCAAAATAGAAATCATCGTCAAACTAAAATCATTAATCCACAAACATTAGTAAGCATACTGATTATCGCTGTCTTATCACTGAAGATCCCACTTTACATTGTTTGATAAATCGATGTATCTTGAATCATTGCTCTCGATTCTGTATACATCTCAACAGGTTTTAATTTATCATCTAATTCGGATGATCAAAGATACAATGTCCATTGTCAATGCTGAGTGTTTGGACTCGTAATGAAGTATCTGAACAGAAATAGTTTTTACCACTCTTTTTAGAACTCTCTTTTTGTAAAGCTTTTTTCTAATCCATGTCCGTTCCCAATGTGAAGAATATTGCTTCCTGATGGAGGTATATCAACAGAAGTTTTTTACGAGAACTATTTTTACTCACTATCTTTTCTTTTATCAAATAGACTAATGATAAAAGAAAAGGACAGCGCTGGTGGTCAATTAATCGCTCTAGCTATGCTCCATTTATTTTAGGATTAGATGGCTGGGTGGAAATATTTTACACATCACAGACACCAATGCCTTCGAACAAAAATCAATTGAAGAAAATGCTTTTCGTACTGGATCTCAAATTTGTGAGATCTGTCTCGTTTTCTTCTGAGTGACCACCGATCGATTTATTTTAAAGAATTGAAAAATGTCAAAGATGCTACGACGAGTTAAAACAAAAAAAAATCGAATATTGATTTGAAAAATTAAAAATGCCAAGAAAAAAGGTGCCGGTACGGAAAGGTACGGAAAAAAGGACTGTTTTTTACGAAAACTGCTTGTTATGTAGTCGTTCAAATTCTCTCTTTTGCGGCGGATATTGATAAAAGGATTGTACAAAAGAACAAATAGTTAACGAAGTACTCTTGCGATGTCCGATTTAATGTCGTAAAATACAATTGAATAAGTGATATGGAATTTAAAATCAGTTTAAATAATTCACCCTAACGAGGTAATTCACCACTGGTGGATTAAGTGCTTGAACACAACAAATTTGGAGAGAAAAAAGTTTACATGTAAAATAACAATGAATATTGAAAGCTGAATTGAAAAGACACATTTGAGATTTAAAATAAAACAGCATTTTTGAAGCCGTTAAAATTTGGAGGCCCCGAGCGCGTGACTCTTGCTTTCATGGCGTAATGCGCCTCTATCTTTCGCGTCATATGGTGTCACTATATATATATAGTTCATTAAATTCATTCATAAAATAAAACACTTATCTAATTCCACTTTTATTTTATATGATGACTGACGAGCATTATCAACTGATAGATAGATCAGTTGATAATCTACGTCATGAACAAAACCAATAAAGATTTTTTTATTTATTTTTTATTTAATGCGTTTTTACCAAGTATTACTACAGTACACAGTGAACACTAAGTAATTAAACTTATTGTTTCTTACCCCGGCAGGAAGAAAACAAATAAAAAAACTATGTCTAGTATAATAAAATATACTACAAATTCGTGTATAAACAACACACTGCTTGCAAAAATATTTTACAAATCGGCTGCGAGAATTTAATTTTATGTCGTTTTGACGTTTTGAGCATTGTTTCAATAAATCTAATTAAATTAACGATGTTTGATGTGCAATAATTTTTCTCGTAATTTGTTGCAGATGCTCACTTATTCTGTGTTGGTTATGTTCATTGCCTGTATGACAACATAATTATTACTGTATTCAAGACAGTGGCTCACGTCTTTAAGATGTTATAAATGTAAAGCTTATAATAAGAAACAAGCCATTTAAGAACACAGAATCTAAGTACCTTTCAATAATAATCGAATTGTGTCAAAACCAAAAGAACGCAAAAGAATCATCCTAGATACATGTTTTTTGAATTTTGTTTTGCCAAAACAAATGGTGGCTATGTTTTGTTATTCATCTACTCATTTGGCAAACACCACTGCTTCAAAGATGAGCAAACAAGATGGCGGTCGGTAACAACAAACCGTTTCTATCGTAGATTCGTTTCTAGCCACGAGAATATTTCGTTTCGTGACATGCGATATCTTTATTAATCCGCAAGCGAGTCTCGCAATTCCACGACAATCAAATAATACCTCGCGTTTTTAACAGCCAATTACTTCCACATCTTCGGTTTAATTACCCACTCGTATCGATTGCAATCCATTCATTTTGCTTTGTTAATGAGATTTTCTTAAAATGGCGAGTCTGTGATCGTAAAAGTAATATTATGTTCCTTTTGACCTCTACTTACCATTTGTATATTTATTAATTGTATGCCTATTAAATAATAATATATTACTGTTATAAAGACACAAAGATTATACAAAACCTTTTAATGTGAAACCAAAATAGAATATTTTGCTTTGCAGTTGAATGTATAATTAAATTGCATTTTAAATATTTCTCTTTAGTTACGTGTCGTAAAATATGTTGGATATTCATAAATACTCGGTACTTATTTCACATTTCATTTATCTACCCGTATCGAATACACTAAACTAAGTCATAATTTTTTAACTGTTCATATGAGTATACTAAATACGGTAGTAGTAAGCAATTGGAATCGTCACTATCTTTTGTTTGTATGCATCAGCCATCAGCCGAAACACGAAAATGTCATTAAGTTATAGGCCATATTGAGATTTAAGGAAGTGATCTTTTTTGCTAGCACTGGTAAGATAAAACCCGTGAAAGATTAATTATTATACAGTCGAACTTGGTTATTACGAGGAAAATGGGACCGACTGAATTTTCTCATTATAAGCGTTACTCGTTAAATCAGAGAAAAGGTATTTTCAAATGCTTACAAACATACCCATCACATAAAGACATAAAGTGTCTGGAGTGGTCACATAACACAAAAATACACGATTAGAATTTATTTACACACCCGTTACGCACATATTACATTTTTCTGTCAATCCACTTATCTTATAAAATTTTAAACTGGTGCTTGTTTCATTGTTCTTAAATTTTTCTTCAAAGCACTCAACCCATTAAAAGACTCTTCGGTGGTCTCAGTGCTCTGTGCATAAAATTCGTCCAGCTCGTCCAATATATCATGAGCTCTGTAGATCGTGAAAATTGTTGACAATATTTTTTCTCGGTATGCGGTACGAGAAATAACTCGTTATAAAAGTGAAGAGAACATCATAGGCTTAAATGTCAACGAATGTGTCCTTATTACATCTACTCGCTACTTCCGTGATCGTAATAACCGAGTACGACTGTATTTCATATATTTGTTTTAAGCTGAACATATAAATCGGATCACACAATATTAATTACTGTATGACTGCAAAACTTAAAAATTTAAGAAGATCGATGTAATAGACAGGTTACACAGCAAAACGAAATGAATAGACACAAGGAAATAAAAGAAAGTTTAGTATGCCGAAGCTCTGCAATGAGTTAATGGTGCATATCGAAAATTGTCGACGTATTGTTCAATACACAACTTAAATTTCAATTAATATGTTACGTCAAGGAAGTCTGAGAGGAAATGAAAAAGTTCGTTATACAATACAGGTCATATGACGACGATGTATGTATAATAAGTTTAGCATTAGAAAAATCGATACATATAAAGTATAAGCCTATTGAATCCCGTAATATGATTTCAGATTTGTAGTCTCAGAACAGCAGAATTGATCTCCTAGGACCTAGGCCAGCAGTGGGCTGCCAATACGTTTACAAAAGACTCGCTTAATTTAAAAGCATTTCTCGGTGTTCCGGGGAAGGAGTGAATTTTTTTATCACTAGTATGCAATTATATGCAATACTCAAATAAGCAATCGATTTTTACATAATACACTTATAATATGTAACAATATGCAATTCACCGTAAACTTATCAATCCAAATGGCTAAAAATGTACTACTGTATACACTGAAGCTGTCGTAGATAATATACGAGTCAGAAATTTCAGTTATCTACTGATTTGATCTGAGAATATTGTTTTCTCTTTAATTAACAAGGGGCTTGCTGGCCTTAGTAAAAAAAAATAACATGGGGCGCGCGCGAGCCCTCTCTAGAGCACCCCTAACCTAGACGGTATATGAGTTTATGTTCGAAGGATGTCTGAAATTTCTAGCAAAGAGCAAAATACTTTTTCTGATATATTATATTTCAATGCTTCTTCCCTGTCACCAAAAAAAGAAGACGTTGGCCATGATTAAAGAAATTCTTTAAAAACATTAGAGACTTTTACACTACACATTTCCTACACAATAAACATTTCATCAGTAATATATGATTTAAAAAATTACGAATAACAATCGGCTTGAAATTACTTAGCGACCGAGTTCATTGTCCGCGTATTATTTATTTCACGTTCGAGCGCTTTCATTTTTCATCACTCACTTTGATTGAAGTTTCAAATGATCGTTGTTCGCCAATATAATATTTAACTCCAATAGAAAGTTAACAAAATTGAAAAAAAAAACATATCCATAAAAATAATCAGTTACGCAACGGTATACAATCATAGTTTGCTGGGCAGCAATTAAAATTGAACTTAACGAAGTAGAATAATATGATTGTTTGTTTTAAGGTCCATTTAAAGAGACTGGTAGCAAACAAATTGTGTGTATTTTTCAAAGTGATATTACACAACGCTCGAGTCAGTGTATTTCTTAATTCTGACACTAACGAACGTGTTGAATAATACTGCCATAAAGCTATGCATTTTCGACATTTAATTAACAATCGATTCCTTTTTCCCTTCGTACTTTTTTCAATTATATCTTTATTCTACTTAACGTATTGCAAATTAATAATCAGACAATTATAGATACAATTGTCTTTAAAAAAAAATTAAAAGTCCAATATCAATAGAGAAAAAAACGTAAAATGTTATGAAGGAGATAGAAGGAAAGTACGATCAGTCTCATAACAAGACGAAGCATATAATATCGACTGTGGAAAAGAAAACGGACGTAACCTACAGTTTTTTTTAAACAGTGTTTTTCAAAAATCACAATGTATACAATTTGATATATGTTCTATCAAAAGGACGAAAGCTGAAAATTCCGAATTGGTAACTAAATTAAGCTTTTAATATTGAAAAAAGAAGGGTGTGTAAAAATTTCTACGAGGAAAAAAGACTTAAAAAAGGTTATTCTTAAGCAATTTATTAAATCAATATTAGATTAAGTCAATTAAGCACCAGTTTACAAGTCTCCGTGCACTTCAAGTTTGTGTATATTTTCTAATTTTCCTATAACCCAAAATCATCAAAACACCTTTTTTGTCTTTTCCACAGTCGATATGTGAATATACACATTTTAGGTTGTTGAATTTCTTTTATAGCGTATGCTTAAAACCATTTGTTGGTATTGTGTGAAAGCGCAATATAGAAATAGAGATATTTTCAGAAGAGCTATATTTACACAACTTGTAACGAAACGTTTCTGTCAGCAGAAAAACTCAAAACGAAAAAATGAATTTTAATTTTAGAATGGATTCATATTATTTTACTATGCCAAGTTTACATTGCACTTATGGTAACCTTTTAATTCGGTTAACCAATCGTAAAAATCGATTAAATTGCTAGCAACATTTAAACTTTACGTTATCCACACATTAAAAAATCCGCCGGTACTTATTCGCTTACGTTACGTAAATATGTATGTACATCATCATTAAAATGTTGCCTTTCACAAAAGATGATTCTCCTTGATTCTGCCTACCACAACACACGCAAGTCAATCAATGCATCGCTTCACTAACACATGTAACACCGTATCATAACGTGCTAAAATCTTTTAACAGAACCGTATTCATTTTTAAATGTATTTATATTCTTAAACATCATCCAAATTGTGACAGAACAGATTGTATACACTGAAATAACGAGTCGTGCTGTATTAAACAAAACTAGATGTTAAATGACCGTTTGAAAAGAAAGAAGAACTCTAAATATTTTTTTAATAATGACGAATATTCGTGAGAATCAATTATAAAATAGCATTAATATTAGTGCGGCTCTGAAAGTTTAATATTATACGGATATTATTAATAATACTTATTTCTTGAACCACCCTTTGTAGAGATGAATTAAGGGGATTACTTGCAAACACTGCTTATTCAAAAATGGTTAAAAAATGAAACTTGAATTTCAATTTGTAAAAACAATATACTTACATTTTAAAATTATTTTTAGTCTTACATTACTTTGGAATGATATTTTGGATGTTGTATAGTCATGTTTGTGACTGATTTCTTAAAATCATTTCAAAATTTATTTTTATTTACCAAATTATATTCATGGTTCATGTTTCAACAACTTTGAAATGAGCCGGGTTTGCAAGTAATACTCTCAATTATGACTTGTACCGTAACTATTTTTGTCTTAAAGTAATGATACTATTTATACAACTAAATTAAGAAAAAATATCGTTACGTAACAATTATATCGCCGAAATCAACAATTTAAATGATATTTGTTTGCTAAGGAAACAAACATAGCTGTGTATAGGCATCGAGCAATGTCAGCATCGTGCAGTACGCAACTTTTCAGGTAAGTTAGAAAACAGTTTCAGTCGTAATTACTAAAACAAAGAGCATGCACAATGTGAGTGTCATAATTAAAGTAATTGGACAAGTTTGCGATTGTCGCCGGGTTCATGCTACAAATGGTATACGCCATGTTCCGTTACAAATGAGTTACGCCTTCAGTTGTGTCCGGGACACTTTTGTCATGGTTTAAAATAGGCGCTACTTCAACCAAAACTTATGCATAACATGTATACTTGAAATTTATCGTACAAATAACAACAAAAACACATAAAAGCAGTCTTATTTAAATTCTTAGGTCAGCATTAACATTCTTTCTGCACGATTTGTCGCGTGATTTCCATAATATAAATATAATCAATATAACGTACAAAATGAGGATATTTATTATTTGCAAAACTGGCTCATTCTAAAGTAATTGAAACATGAACCATGAATATGTAATTTAGTAGATAAAAATAAAATTTTAATACATTTTTATCTGATGATCTGTCGTAAATAGCATTTTTGAAATGATATTACAAATCGATTGTACTTTTACAAATATTAGTAACTTTGGTTTTCGTTTAATAAAAAAACTTGCGTGGAGAATAAATTTACGTAGACATATTTTTGACAACGTTTTAATTAAAATAATATTTGGCATTACGGCTAATTTCAATGTGCCAAATATTTTTTAAGTTGAAAGATCATACGAGAACAAAACTCGATGAGAATTTTAGTAATGTAAGTCATTCAATATAAACTCAAGGTAAATTGACATCGCAAACACCCATGTCTTAGGTCTCAAATCTAAATTTGACATTGACCTCACCGGGAATCGAACCCAGACCCACCTGGTTGGTAGAGCAAGCTCTAACCAACTAGACCACAGTGGGCGACAGAAATAAGCCGTCCAGTTCCAATTTTCAGAATAGGTAAGAATAGATTTTAGAAATGGAAGCGAAGACTTTTGAATCATGCGAAAAGAAACTACTAAGGCGTTTTCAGTTTAGATAACAACGTTATCAATTAAAATATATCATTTCTAAAGATTACCCATTATACATTTTATTAACAATAATATTTCAAATATGATCGACCGCGGATAAATACAAAATATTCGTTGTCCGTCCCTGTAGCTAAAACCTATATCCAATACACACACAGATGCATAAATGCAATACAAGAGAGCGTCTTCAGTAACTTCACACAGTAATAAATTTTCTTTTACCTTTTAAATTATATCCGCGAATTTACAATATAACTCTATCTCTTCTACGACTTTACAAATTTATTATAGGTATTATTTAAAAGGAACTTTCACTTTGTATGCATCTTTTAATGCCAATAATTTATACCCGATGCGGTTTTGCTGTTTTTTGCCAATCAACTGAGTTTATATGCATGTTTCAATTGTTGTTAATTTATTATTGGAAACTTTCATATCTACATATATCATAATACTGCAGTAATTACGGCTTGGAAGAAAAAACTTTGTTTTTACCAGACGTTTTAAAATTTTTAATCTACAGTCTAAACCAGTGGAGGGAACCTGTGGCCTCTTGGCTACTCTGATGCGACCTTTTGACTTGCGCAATTTCTTTTTATAAATCTGAAAATTTGATTGTTTAAGTGTTTGGAAAAAGGGCTTAATCAACCCATTATATGTCCGATAGTCGAAATATACTCATGTATGCTTTTTTGTGTATTCGTAGTAGTTTGGCAGTGTGTGTTTACCATCTCCGTTTTCTTTACTGCAGCCTTATTTTGAATCAGATAAATGAATATGGCCTTTAGAAATGAAAAGGTTCCCCACTCTCGTTCTACATCGTAGTAAATAGTAGTTAAAAAATACGTAGTAAAACTTCGATGGAACGAAAATAGTAAATCGTATTCGATTGATGAATCAATTACGATTGAATGTTTTACTTTACTGCCGGATCTTATAGGCTTTGATAAGACAGTTGCTTAGTTTATATCAATATAATACTTTACTTACATCGTGAATTAATTTTCTGATGATTAATATAATCTACCTAGGAAAGACACTGATTAAATTTTAATATAAATTTAGAAATTGTGCATTCCATTTACAATTCTGTTTGGCTTCGAAAATTATTTACCTGTAACTTTTCTTCGTTACTGGAACTATCCTGGGCTTGAAGTGCATCCACTTTGGACTTCTTTTCAAGCGCCGGAGGAGCACTTTGTAACAAAGCTTGGGCGGAAATCATGGGGAGTGGTTCATCCTGAAAAATCGGGAAGAAAACATTTTACTCTCATAAATTTTGATTACAAATTAACAGATTAAAGAATATTTTTTAATACATTACAATCATCATGAAATGCTGACTATATGATATACCCTGCTGATTGAAAATGTTCCAGAGTTTACATAAGTTCAATGAGAAATAAAATTACGATTGCAGCGTTTTGTATATTCATGTCTTAGAACACATTGTATATATATATACCATTATATTTTTGTCTAAGTTTTCTCTCACAATCTAACTTGCTATATTGACTCAAGTTATAAGAGATGAATGATTATTAATTGTCTTTAAAAAACGGATCATGTAATATTCACAATCGAAAATCAACGCATATTCAAACAATTTAATTAAACGAGTATTAAAAAAACGAATAAATTGGTTTTGTTTAAATTAAATATAATTTTCACATACATAAAACTGCCTTAATCACACGCAATGCTGAAATAACTTTTGGACTTTTGTGACCAATGTGATATTTGTTTATAAAATGTTATTAACTTATATTGAATGTTTACAAACCTAAATAGTAAAGCAAAAAAAAATATTGATTTCTATGAATCAACTATTTTCTATTTTAACATTCTATAGTATGATACATTTTGCGATTAGATATCACCGTCATATCCCAAAGATGCCGCACTGCAAAACATTTATGTGTATTCTATTTCGAAACACTCTAACACTCATATGTCGAAACCTCTCAACGTGAATACATAAAAACGTATTCACATACGAGTACAACCACATAAGTGGGCAAACAGTAATAATTAGAAAGCGACCTATACAAAAAAAAAACGTCTTTTTGAGCAGTGCTTATCTGGCGTTCATTGTTTCTGATTGCGCCTGAGATGTGACGAAGTCACTCCTTCTGACAAATTCATACCATCTCACTCGTGAGAAAAAATCTTCACATTAAATAATATAAAAAGATTTTATTTTTTCTCGCACAAAGAAATACTTAAATTTTTTCTCCGCTTATTAGGCAATCGTTAGGTTTAATTTTCTCACGTCGTTTGAAAAATTATATTATCTTTTTTTAGGTTGATAAATTTCTTACGTTGGAATAATTTTAATGATTGAAGAAACAAGGAAGCTTCAGTAAGAAAGTAAATGAGATTTAATTTAACGCTTGGTATTAAATGAGCAGGGCCGGCGCCACCATACAGGCGAAATAAGCAACTGCCTAGGGCGCATACGTGAAGTAGTAAAATATGTTGTATGCTTTAATAATATAAAATATATATGCAATGAGCTTCAAGCAGTACCTGGAAAATTTAAAAAAACAATTGCCATCACAAAAAGTACTGCTAAAGTACTATGAATAGTGCAACAAAATATTGAGCGAAACCTAAAATAGGGGTCCAATTTTTTTCATTTTGGAAATTCTATAATTCCCTTTAATTTATAATCGCGCAAGCAAAAATTTCCCAATCCCGAATCCTGAAATTCAACATGATTTTATGTTAAATGTTGCCTAGGGCGCCAAATCACCTCACGCCGGCACTGTATGTGAGATTTGTTGAACTTTATATGATCAAGAGTAGGGTATCCAATCTCGGATCCTTTTTGTAATCCCGGAATTTTAGGATTGACAAATTCCTTATCCCAGGATTGAACAATTCAACGTAAAATTGTGTGTAAATTGGGATTCGGGATTGAGAAAATGAAGCACGGAAGAGCTAAAAAAAATATGCTATTTTTGGTAAATCCGTAAATTTCTGGGTTTGATTAAAACTGTCGCAAACCCGGGATTTCGGGATAACAGAATTGGACGGGATACCGGGATTGGATACCCTAGTCAAGAGTGATTTCTCCCTGTGATGTATAGTATTTTAAACTAGTCCCTCATTGCGCAAAACCGTTTCTGATATTTGTATTAAATAAAAGAATGAGTACTACGACAGGACTGGAATAATAATAAGATTGAGCTGATCGCTCAACAATAATAAAGTCTTCACAGGCATCCACGTCTTTGAAAAAAAAATCTAAATCAATTTATGAACATGTCGTTAGGTGCTGAGATTCGAGACCGTAGACACTACAGCTGTTGAATTTAATTCAGTGCGTCATTTGACATCGTAAATTCGATTTATAAAATACATAGACGTTTCGAATATTTGTGAAAGTATATTTTTTACCATTTCAAATAACACGTTTTAAATGCATTTACCTAATTTGTAGAATTAATCCAACTCGATCATGTTTGGTGAATTGTGAGTGGGCATATGTCATTGGTCGTTTTTTAGTCAATTTTATACGTGTTTATAAATGCAACTTCGATTTATAAATCGACACAAAAAATTGTGTTTGTGAAAGGAACGTTTCACGTGCTTGTTTGGCATTCTCAGAACTTCAATTCAAAATTGAAGTATTGCATTATTTTTTAACGAAAAAACACGTAGATTGTTTAACAAAAAGATACATTTTATAAATTAAATGTTGAGTTCATATTTTATAGTAAAAATAAATCAATTTGAAGAGTTTGTGTTCCATTATTAATATTTAAAAACAGGTTCCAACATGTCTAGTTGACCAACATTTTGAATATCAATATTACGAGACTGTTGAAAAAATAAAAGTTGTAATTCTTTATTCAGATCACGTCTAAGCCACTTTCGTATCATGATTTGAAAAAGGTCACGTATATTGACGTCGAAACAAAATATGTATAAACACTTGACTCTTGCTATACACTCTTCTCTATCGAGACTGTAAATAATATTGTCTCAATTAATTACAATGGCTACAATTGATGGCAGAACTATTTTCACCAATGATCCACATTGAAATACTTCATGTAAGTTTGATTAACATATCAACATACATAGTTTATCATATTTTTAGAGAAATCAAAGCTAATCTTAATTATTTAAAACAGTTGATTGACTTGGCATTTACTTAGTAGAACTCCATTATAATAGGGTAAAAATAGCAACGTTTTTAGTTATATAATTTTAATATTTATTAGTTGATAGCTATTTTGGCTTTTGCCATCGTCAGAATTACATATGATTAAATTTACATTTTTTTCAGCTATATGTACTGGCTCCGAAGAGATACACAATGCATAATGTTATTCACTCTAACATCCTAATTCAAATTACAATTATAGTACTACACCTATTAGACCGTAAGCTCTAACCAACTAGACCACAGCGGGCGACGATTTAGATTTTTTTATTTATATTGAAAAATAGTAAATATAACAATGATTATTTTTAACAACTACATATCTTATTTTATTTGGGAAAAAAATAACAATTTATCTCTCTATCTCAGTGCAGTCATATTACATACATCACCAATACTTGGAAATCGGTGAAATTACGGGGGTTGCGTGGTCAAAAAATAATTTTCTACCCACGCCTAAGCTTCTTCATATTAATATTTCTTGATGCAGAATATCATGAATATATTTCCCACTTTTTTTCTGTGATCGGCTCGTATAGTGAACAGATTTGTCATTACTTATTATGACCATTTTGAAAGATTATATTATGTCATTCCACAAAGAATTGACAGATATTGTGTATGATAAAAAGGTTTCCTATTAAATATAATATTTTAAAGCAAGAAAAAAATATATCAAATTATTTAATACTGCATTATAATGTAATGTAGCATAATAACGTCATAGTTGTTTTTGGGAAGTGAAAGATGTATGCAGGGCCGGCGCCACCGTACAGGCGAAATAGGCAATCGCCTTGGGCGTAAATTATTAGGGGGCGCATAAATTGAGTAAAAAAATATTTTTTATAATCTTATAACAAATAATAGTTTGTTTTTTATGATTTTATCTGATGGTTATAATTACGTATCATATTCTATATACATAATTCGAAAAAGAGAGGTTTAACGACTAAGTAACAAACGGTTCTCGTAAAAAACTTATGTTGAGATACCTCCATTAGGAGGCCAAATGGTCAACGTTGAAAGCGGGTATGTATACAAAAAAAATATTCCACAGTTTGTTAAAAAGGGAGTGCGCCAATAACCGTTGCCTAGGGCGCCAAATAACCTCGCGCCAGTACTGTACAGTATGTATATATGTATGTATTCTAAAATACGTTTTGTACTTAACTCGATACTGCCAAATTCAGACATAGTGCACTCTGAAACTAGGGTATCGATAAATTAATTCGAGTTTATTTTTATTTTAAGTTTATTTAATATTATTTTTTTACACTCCTGAATATTTTAAAATTAATCTATTCGTAATTACTGTTTCAAATTACGTATATAATTTAAACAAAATGTTCTATAGATTGATTCCAATAGGTTTGAATATTCTACATCGGTGTCAAGCTATGAGACAGCAGGTGGTTGGCATATAAAAATAAATAAGTCAAAATTGCTACGTTCGTAATTTACAAGCAATAAAAAAATATGTTTTGAAATTTGATACATCATATTTATCAAAAACAATGCAAAATTGGACTCGTAATATTATGCAACAACGACGTTAATTTGTTGGCATTTCGTAATATATGGTTATTACCGAATTATCGTCTTTTTTTAGTGATTACATAATACATAATAGTAATTTTACCGCCGACTTTAATTCGTGTGTTGTAAAATTTTATATATTTTCGCAGGAAAAACGTTTTCTTGTTTTTGTTATAATTTCTAACCTAGTTGCGATATTTCTACTCTAATATACTGGTCGACGAAGAGTACTTATTTTAAAGGCTCACTGCCTGGAAGTTTAGTGTTTAAGTTAATTTTTTTCTTGAGTCCATTAATGCTTCGTCTTTCAATACTATACGTACCTATAAAAATCTTTGATATTTACAAGGGACAAAAAAATAATCCTGCAAAAGATCTTTGAAATAGCGAGTTTTATTATCTATATTTACAAGTTATTTTCCGAAAAAATCGATCATCTTTCATTTTAAAACTCTTTCCGTCATTTTTTAATCGTTAACTTACGTCAATTAAAGTGACATATTTTTTTTATTTTAAGTGAACATTCCATAAATACTGCTTTTGAAAGATTTTTCAATCTTGTAATCGATACAATATTGTCAAATGAATGATATATGTATGTTATGAAATGGTTTACTATTTATATATTTTGTTTTACTTGTAACTTACTTCAATACAATCAAAGCGGAAATTATATTTAGAAGTGTCAGAATCAGTCTATGAATCAATTTGATTACCGTCATTTATATATACCAAATATCTAAAAAACCTTTAAAATAGTATAGATCTTTCCTAAACCACAAATATCTATTTTATGGAAAAAATTTCAAGCATTTCCACGAAGTGTTTATCGATCTAATGAACATTACACATGAATTTATCAGCGTACGGTTTTTGAATGTTGATTCAAAATATTAATTTTGTATATTCAATGATTTGTATTAACCTTTGAAGTTTGAGAATAGCTAATACTAAACGTAAACAAAGCAAACCTGTTTTTGAATATTATTCCACTAGTTTCTCTTGAGCCGATGAATCACATCCTATGCAAATATTACTATGGCAACTGTTAAAAACACATTACTTTTTGGTGTCTATAGTTTTAGTTTTAAGAAATGGAGTTTGCAACGTTATTGTCCGAGGTAATTGGGAAAATTCCCATTATATGTAAACACAACTAAGGAAGTGACTACCATAATATTTGGATATCTATTATCTGGTCAACAACAGTGATTAATTAATTTCACAGAAGACTACTATCAAGGACTGTAGAATAAACTGCTAATGAAGGAAAGTATCAAATCTATCACAAATACTGCATTAAATAAATGCTATAGTCCTTTAACTTTTTTCATAATTTGTACATATGTATCAAGTTTTAAACAATTACTTGTACACGACATTTACTGAATACGACAAAAAATGCTTGCACAAATTATTTGTAATAGATGTCTGTGAGGTTTTAATAAAATTTCCGTGTCCTAGTAAATATCTAAAATAGGGCATAGAGGGAAAGCGATCAGATGCAACATATAAATACTTCTGTTTTACGTCTGACTACTTCATCAATTCTTAAAATAACTGTAACACTTAATTTAAATATAATATTATGACTGCGAAGGAAAGTTCAACAGGAAAATACACTTGTATGTATTTTCCAACACCAAATTTACCTTTCCGATAATAATCACTGGGAAAAGGATATTCTTTGTAAACAAGTTAAATAAACAACGAATCCTTATTTGAGTTGTAACATTGTCAAAGTAATCATAATGTAACCTTGCAACAGTGTACAAAAATTATATTCGACAAATTAATAGATTTTATCAAAAATAACTTGCGGCAACACTGCCGTAGTCTTGAATTTATAGAAAGTCAAGGATAAAATAATACTGTTGTTTATATTAGCGACAACCTCATAAATGTTGATAATATTGTCACGTCTTATACCCCGTTATCAGCTATTTAATAATAAGCTGTTTGATCTCGATCTAACGAACGCCCACATGTTGTTTCTGTATCATTTAGACCCAAGTGGGCTTTAATAATCACTCTTATGGAATACAGTTTTAGTAGTGGAATCACTTTTCACTTTCAAGGTTTTCCATAATGTACGGCTAGCTGAATTTCTGTATACCATTGGAGATGGTTTTCCGTGTGGCAGTTGTTTGTTTGTGAACATCTGTAGGTTTTTGGTTGATAGCTTTTAATTCTAACACACCTAAAATGAAAATTAACTATCCGACGCTGTCATTTTACTATCTTTCCTAAATGCTGTGGCTAATTAAATGCGAGGAATATATTACAATGTTGCATAAAATACGCGTCGTTTGAATTGTGCACTTTGCCGCTATGATAATTTTAAATGGCATTGAGTGTCGGCCATCACAGCAATTTTAAATAAACACAATTAATACCAATATCGGACAGAGCTATAGTCACTTTAAAAAACAGTCTTTGAGTCATACGGAAAAATAAATATCAAATTTATTCAGTACTAATGAATATATTTAAAATTTTATATCGATGGTAAATTTAAAACTTGGCAAACACACCAATTTTTTTTTTTTAATCATTTCTGATCCAAATGTTAGCAAATGGCTTTCTATTTTATTTATCCTACGAGAACTTTTTTTTACTCAATTGCTTGACCTCTCATTTTACCGAAGAGATAGATGTGGAATATATGGATATAAATAATAGATTTAGGAGAGGACAAATGGTTAGCTCATCGCTCTCGCTACGCCCCGTTATTTAAGGATTCGAGACAATGCAAACATCCATGTTTTGTAACAGAATTCATACCGGCATTCGAACCCCTGACATTCGTTACGGAAGCCGTCAATGTTGACGGCTGTGTCATGAACCCGACAATCATTTTTTTAGTAATAAATTTATCATATTTCAATGAAAATGTTTATTAATTGGACAAAAATCAAACGTCGTTAAAATACCAACTTATTATATTAAAAATCATAACAAAACCTACATAAATTAATTATCCTTCTTTCACAGGCCCGTTTTGAGCTCTAGCGGTGTATTGTGAGACCAATAAGAGCGTATTTGTCAAATTATTGTTATGTTGGTTGAGCTAAAGAGAAACAATGTTGTGTAAAGCAACCAATGGTTTGGCAACTATGAAACCTTTTTGTGATCTCTAATACACTTAATGCTTCGTCTTTATTATCTGTTAATAATTTGAGTCTTCGTATATATAATATTATATAAACGTAACTGGATACTTAAAGCCAATTTCGAAAGTATCTCTGATTAAATTACGTTCATTGGAAGCGTGCATTAACCTTTCTTTAATGATTTACATTAAAATAATAAAGTGTAAATAAATTTACTCGATAAACAGCGCTAATGGCTTTAAGTTTGTAGTTAAGTGGGTGAACTAAATCCAATTTAAATAAATGATGAATGTATTGTAGATTAATATTTAGAATCGATGGTTATATGTGAATCATTAATATATAATATGCATACAAAGATGAAATGAACTAAGAGTTCTCGGCTCGACATGACACTTGAATACAATGTTGGAGAAAGGAGAAAGCTGACGGAGGCCTAGCACGGGGTAACGGGAGTACGGAGGCGGACGCGAATGGTACACCAAACCAAATGAACCGGAGGACGTAGCCATTGTCCTACGGCTCATCGGAGGCGGATCAGCTGAAGAAAGATCAATTTTATTTCAAAGTAAATTTATGACAAATAAAAATGGTCTCTCAAATTTATCATAATGATATAAGTGACTGTGATATTCTTCAGTTCAATATCGGGTATAGTTTTGTTGGGCTCGTTTCGTCGGAATACTGCCAGAAAACGTTAAGTCGAAAATTGAGTATTTTGAGAATGCAGATCGATAGATTTAAACACGCTATGAAGTATCAAAATTCAAGTTGACTTATATTACATTTATTTGTACCGATATTTAAAGAAGTAATACAAACTAAGTATATTTCGTTGGCAGTTATTTAACTATACAGATATCTTATTTCTACAGCTTTCCAAAGACGGTTAGACGACTAAACATTTTTGAGCTGTAAAAATCTTGGTCAATTGTTGTTTATTTATTTCTCTCATTGTCTACCGCCTCGCTACATTTCAGTTCGCTTCATGATATTTGTAAAAATCGATTATCTCAAAACAAGGTTTTTTGGCAGAATACCGACGGTTTTTACTGGATTCGATAACGTTACAAAATTGTTTATTATTCTTTGTTGTCGGATATATATTTTTAACTTAGCCGATCGATAATAATGAATTGATATTTTGACTGAATTTCGGAGTGCGAAATGACATGATTTTAGAGACGTCGAACATTACAGCAAATTGTATCCCATTTATTTTGTTTGCAATATTGTTAAGCTCTTTAACGATTAACGTTTTTTTTCATATGAGCGTATTTAATTCGTTTCATGTATTTGCCTAGTGAATTTATTAATTCGATTTTTTACATATTTTTCAGTTTATAATAAAACTTAATCAACATGTTTAGATAAGTATAATAATAATAACGAAAAATTAGGCTAACTACTTGTTGGGTAGCTAAAGTTTTGAAATGTATTTTTTCCACCTTTTTGTGACCCAGTAATCTAATCAACCAGAATGTGTGTGTCTAATCTGCCCCTGCTCACGAGACTCGAAATTTAATTTATTTTCCAGTCTTGTCGTGATAGTGACTCCATTGTACCGTGATTCATGACTTGTTGTTCGTGACGCTTTTGAGGCAGAGCGCATCCGTAAAATGGCATCGGCCTAAAGTGTACACACAAACTCTATGGTAATCGAGAGAATTATTTATTAATCTATGAAAATTTAAATCGCCATGAAGTGCTATGTTTGTTCAATACTAATATAATGAACGTTAAAATACGCCAATTGTTGAAGCGTATTATCATAATAAACACAAAATCTATAGACAAACATCCGTGATACTTTTCGGCACTCGTTTTTAGTGCGTGGGTGACTCACGATGTTGCCCTAATTCAGTATAAGTGACCACGAGCATCCATAGACAATAAGTAGACAAAGAGGTATTGATTGTTTATTCGTAAAGTCATCTCAATAATAATAGACATACATACTATATTGTATGATCAAATCGCTTTCAAGAATACTAATCAAATAAAAAAAGAAACAATAGTAAAATAAAACGAATCATAATGAGATCACTGCGTTAAAAATCCTAGTAATACACAATTATTTTTTAGTATCAAATACTTCAAAGATTACAAAGAGACGTCTTTAATTATTTAACGCACGATCAGTGTTTGTATTATAAAAATATTTATTATTAAATATCTGCGTGTACCAACCAGACTTAGTGACCAGAACATGCATACACGATTAAAAAAAAAGACTAACTAATGATTTTCGATTTTTTAAGTTGATACGTAACGAAATAGAAAACATTTTAGTAAGTATATAATGAAATATATCCAAATTTTAAATCATTAATGAAAAGCTTTTAGCTGATTAAAAAAACGTTTCAGATTTTAAATAATATATCATTAATTTTGATCACATAGTATAAAGCAGCAAAGCTGATAGTGTTGTTGCTTTTATTCATCGATGGTTTGGTTGGTCATCATCAAACTTAAAAAAACAGTATCTTATATTGTATTCCAACAATGGAGATGATTTTTTTCTCGCCGTTTTGTTATCGCTCAGCAAACGAATATTTATACACGTTTCAACGCTTTATTGTATCAATTTACAGGTGGAGGTAATTCTCGCTCGCGAAAACTGTGTTAATACTACGAGATTCAATTTAAAACGTCTACTAAACGCTGGAAAAATCGCTGAATCGTGTCCGATACTTCATTCGCAATAATAACAACACTGCCTCCATGCTCATTTTCTCTTCTCCTCTGTTGCGCTTTCGTAAACTTTGTTAAATGGCCGCAAGATAAGAATCGATCTGTTTCCATCTCGACATTCACCGATTTACACACAAAAGAGGATTGCATAGATAAGGCCGACCCGAGAGCATTTGAGCAAAACGAAACGCGTCTTTTATCGGTGAAATGTAACGCGAGATTTGCAGCGTCTGATAATATTAAAGCATTCAGCCGTTAATCCATGCGGTGGACATATCCGCCATACATTCATTGTTGAAGTCACCTTATGTTTAACATCTTATGAATATTTTTTACATTGTTTATTGTTAACCCTCGCTGGAATTACATTATACACATACATCTAAAGTAACTATATATCCACACGTATCGCGTTGACTTCCATACTAGGTAATTGACATGTCAGAAATATGTAAAAGAAAGAAGTGTTACCAACAAAAAAACTGTGTTTGATTAGATTTTCCTTGATGGAGATTACCGAGTTAAACGCATAATAAATTTCAGCAGATTTCAATTCGCTTAGAAGCGCTTTTCTCAAATTTTAAATATTTTAGATTGGAAGCTTGAAAGTTGTGACATATTTGTATACGTTGTATTGAAATACTGCTAGGTAGTTTTGAGTCGTGATCCATATATTATATTTGAGAGTTATAGGTTTTTAAGACAGAATGCAACATGATGGAAAATTGATCAAATCTGAGTTCGCTCTGAAGCCCGCTCTTTTTACGAGATCAGTGTTAACACTTGCGGAAAAATAACATTTCGCAATGGAATAAATTCATTAGAGCAAGGGTGTCCAACATTTTTTGCCCTGGGAACGACTTTTCAATCTTAAATTTTCTCGCGATCAACTTCTAATATGATTCTTATAAGAAATTTTATTTGGGTTTTTTTCTCTTCTTCAAACTTATAAATGTTTATTTTAAATGCGAAATACAATCCATTAGATAGGTATGTGATTACAAAATAATTAAATTTTAGTATTTTTGTATATTTTATATTTAAATTATATATTTTTTTGAAATTCACGGAAGCTTTTGGGATCAACCCAAATTTTGCTTTGGGATCGACCGGTCGATCGCGATCTACCGGTTAGACACCCATGTATTAGAGTAACAAAAAATGCCATTTAAAAAAAATAATATCCATAAATAATAATCGAAATTTGCGTATGTATATTTTAAAATTGAAATGAAGTTAAAATGGCTATATTTTCTTCGTTAATTATACATGCATACGAAACAATTACACGTGTCTCGCTACATCAAAACAACAGTGAGATAAATTGAAAATACCAGTTTAGAGATAATTGAACGTTAAGGTTTGTGTTGTACTTCTTAAATTGTAAATCATGGTTTTTTATGGTTTATGATAAAAGATTAAAGTAGATTTTTTGTATACTTTTATTTTTATTTAGTCATTTCACTTATCTCATTGATACTCTGAACACTTTTAAGGTGTTCACTGTCAAATACTTAGTGGAAAGGCATTATATTCAAAAACTAAAATATTCATTTGTCTTAATTCCACTTTTACTTAATAAGATCAGGATCGCTTTCACTCATGACGAGCATTATCAACTGAGCTCCTGATCGTATTAAATAAAAGTGGAATTAGTACAAATAATTGTTTTATTTAATTTACAAGCAAATATCAATAATAGTAAAAGTAAGATTTTGCTTTTAACTGGGGCACTTTTTTAATTTAAGTATTTCAGTGTTTCATTTACCGTTCAGCAATCGATTGTCATATCTTAAAACCAACCTTTTTTCATTCTACCTCACTGTTGCTTTATGATAGCGGTGAGAAAAGATGGCACTTGTTGAATCAAAATATAGTTTCCTAAACTAAACATAAATATTTCGACCGTTAGTGCATTATATGAAACTTTAATATGACTCATTTATTATTATTAATATAAACATAGACCTGATCTCAGTATTGTTATACCTAGGTATATATAATAAACATTAAAAAAGCTAGACATGATATATTAATTCATTAAAAGATCATTGGAATTCATAAAAAAATCGACACGACCTAACTTGTTGATCAGGGCATTTATGACTAAAGTATTTTCTACGTTTTTTTTCATACGCAAGAAAATCTATCGACCAAAACGAATGCTAATCAAAGGTGCTTAGTAATTTAATATAAAAACTACATAAGCACAGGTTGTCCGTGAACTAATGGCTCTACGTCGGGTGATAATTAATTATTTAAATATTAGTCATTAGATCGCTTAATTCTCTCATATTTAAAAAAATGTATTAAAATTACAATTAAGAATACTTACTAGAAGTGTTTTTGGAGAGAATTAATCAAGAAACAGTTATTCCATTGAAGAGAATCTAAATTTTAAATCATCTTGTTGTAAAGATTTTTCAACGTCATTTTAAAAATAGCTCTGATGATCGGGTGTTATTTATCAAAATACCGGTTTTGAAAATAAGTTAAAACTGTATATTAAATGTATTTAAATCATCAAATATGTTGTGTAAAGTTATCCTGTAAAAGTTACATCAATATAAACAGGTTACAGGATTGATACACCTTTCAACGATTCATTATTACTTTACTATACCATCGGCTGTTTTTTAAAATAACCAATTTATAATAATTTTATATGAAATGTTGAAATACCGATTTTGATTGACTCGCCCGGTGTCGCCTTAATTGACCTATTGTTTTGCTTTATTTAAACTATTTAAGAAAACTTTTAATGATATTTGCAATACCGGTATTAATATATTCCGTATTGGAAACCCTAGTTCCCCACTAATAAATTAAAATAGTCTACATACAAGAGTTTATCGTAAATTACTAAAACTGCAAATCAAATTCACTACAACTGCATCGTCGGTAAATTAACTACATATGTTCAAGACTCGTCTTCTATGCAATCGAAACAAATTCTGTCAACGATTGTATAACATAACAAAATCGGAGACCGGTTCTTTTGAGTGGACTTTTTAATCATACTGTTGCACCCGGGTATATTAAAAAGCAACTATGATTCCCACAATAGTAGACAGGAAAGTGAAATCTTTTTTCTTGTTTGTCAAAATCACTATATAAAATAACCTGCATATCTATAATTGAATTGTGTATGTAAACATGTTCCACGGATATGAAATTTGCTCCAGTAATTAATGTATCTTTCAAAAGTGACAAAATTAGTTTATCTTTAATTAGAGTCTACATACATATTGAAGGTTTGTTTACCATCAAAATTTTATGACATGATTCTATCAATCACTTCTGAAAAATATGTTTTTCCGTGTGTACTGTACGTATGTATGTATTATTGCATAAATTGACAGTTTTGTTAGAGCAGCCATTTTGAATATTGTTTTAAACTCTTTAAAGAACGTTCCATTTTCATAATATATTGTCTATACATAGTTTGATTAGTAAATTTAAATGCGTATACTATGGGCCCATTAGAAGTTAAGTGAGCCAAGTGGTATTTTAGAAAAAAAAAATTGATGCTTTGTAATATTCTAAACGTCTTAAAGTATCGTAAAAGTGAAGTAACCTCGGCTTATACAAATTTTAATAGTGTTGCATGCAATCCACCAAAGCACCAAGTAAAGACGTGATAGTAATTAATAGTTCAAGAAAAAAAAATCCATTTTACTATTTGGCTCACTTCACCTCTAATGGGCCCATATAATCAATTAGTTAAACTTAATATGATTTTAACAGTAATAATTTGTAAAATAAATCATTATAAATATTTTTACTTTAAAAATGTATCGATAAAGAATTTCTTAAGACAATTTCCTGACTATATAAATATAAATTATTTCACTTTGATTAACATTTTAAAACATTGTCATCGAACTGGGCGGTCAAAGTATTTCCAGACAGAAAGAAGTGTTCGTTTCCAAGTGCATGGATTTTGGTATTTTAGACATTATTAAAGAAAGGGTTTTATATCCTTACGATTTTTTATAAGACTCTATAATGGGAGTCTAATTAATGTTCTACATTCGTATCATAATAATGAATTTAAACCAAATGCGGTTGTAATACAATAATACATAAATGAAATAACATTTGTGGCTTATTTGCATTACAAGTGAAAGTCAAGTATGTACCTATTTAGACAGCTACCTTCGAGATAGTAAAACGATTTGGTATACTGAAATTTAATCTTTTAAATAACGAGAGAAACTAAATTTCAATCACAGATTTTAGGTCGATCGGCGTAAATTGTGTTATACGTACAAGTGAAATTCGTATTACTATTTTAACAATATAATAAAATGTCGATGTTTTTATCGGTGAAAGCAGATTTGTGTGATTTGTTCACGGAGCATAAATATTGAAAACACCAACTACGTGTCATTCATTTTTACAGTGTCCAATCTACCTCATTACACAACCGATTGAACATTAAATGCAATGTTCAAACAATCGAAAGTGGCATACAAACCACATTTGTTCTGGAAAAAAATCTGTAAGTTGTGACATTTGAGAGTTGCTTTTAATGCGTAAAGGTTTGACTTAGTGGTAGAAAGCATGTTCGATTATTGTACATGTTTAAAGGATCTGTCACTTTACTCTAAGCTTTTTTTTTAAATTTAGAAAATCTTCACAAAGATTTTTTTGAATAAACAGATATTCAACAACACATTCAGAGTAAACTATTAATTTTGTCGCCATCTTATATGGTGTTTAGTCGATCGTATTGTATAATATAATATATATGTACGTCTGTATGAAGATTTAACTACTAATTAAATTTTAAAAAATCATTCTACAAAACCCTATCAGGATTAAATAAAACCAAGTTCAATCCGGTTTCTTTTTTTAGTATACACTATTCTCAAATGAAGGCACAATGCTTGCAAGATAAATAAAGTAGAAACGCAGAAAGAAAACAAAGATGGAAGAGCGTTTATGGAGATAACTCTAAATCCCATTGTTAGAGTTCTTAAGACAGAATAAGAACTCAAATTTATTTTATCAATGTATTGGAAAAAACAAAAGATAACCAAAATTATATAAATGTTGGTACTGGTTAACTAACACAGATAATCTATTTTTAATAGTCAATTGATTTTTGCCTTACATATTTGGATTACTGCATACCGCAATAAATACAATTATTTACGTTCTTTATTTTTGCATCTCGTTAATATTTTTATTTGAGTTTCTCTTTTTGCTAGTAATTTAAATAGACAGTTTAAATTAATATATCGTATCTTTCTCTTGGGGTATCAGCTATTATTTTAACATCACAAGGATGTCATTAGAGTGACGTCATATTAGATAGACGGTTACATTTTGCAAGCCATCGCGGAAAACGACAATTTTCCGCGAGTTGCTTCACATAATCGCTTTCCACGCGGCCGCAGCACAGAATAGGGGACATCGGGCGCTTTATTATTGTAAGTCTTTACTTGAACACATCGACACGTAACTAAAAAATCTAGAATACTGTATTATTACCTTGCATGTAATGATAGATAATTTTAAAACTGGTAAAGAAACGATATTATAATATGAATCCATTTTTATAGACTGTTCAAGTAATCTATGGCCAATTAAGCTAAGAATTGTTTATGAATAGAAATTTTTCCAAATTCAAAATCTATCTGTCATTCGAAGTAATCAGCGCAATGTTGGCATGCGTGTGCAGATCATTATGAACACCGTTTTCAAAAAACTACATAACATTTACTTAAGAATACTTTTTTAAAATTATTGAGTATAATTAATTATAATGAGTAAAGTTTATTTGAATATCATATAAATTGATTGTGGATTCAATGAGTCATCCACAACTAAATTGGTATCGAGTTGTATCAAAACAATGCTTTGGATACAGTTATAACATGGTTTGATAAATGTTCCATGGACATCTTTAACCGTAATGAAAGCACTTTGATGTGAGAATGAATAAATGAAAGATTTTCAGTTCTATTTGCCAATGTTTTTTTAAAATAAATATAATATAAAACGCGTAAGTTACACCTGCGTCTATTCTCCAACATCCGGAATATATTTACAATGTCGATATTGTCACGATACACAGTTTACATTTATCACGATTTAGCAAAGAAAATATTTTATAATCATTATATAAGTGATGTTGACTGTTGGGTTGTTTATTTAAAATTTCATACATACTAGGCATTTCGGAAGCTAGTGCAGTTGGATAAAAAATCTAAAAACCACACCGGAACTTTTAAATAAAATAAAACACTTAATGTTGATTTCCCATAATACTATGGGTTTTCACATTATTCGGATGTTGTGGATGTACAACCAACTCTTCATGAATACAAAAGGATAACAAGATGTAAAGATTCCGCTGACTTAAATAGTATAATCCATACACACACGAGTGGGAAATTAATTTCCTTTTTCATTGAATTACCAACTTACGAAAATATTCTTTTTTTAAACTTAATTACGCATTTTTTTTAAATTTATTCGTGGCTTTCAATTTTTTAAAGATTTTAGATTTATTTTTTTAGTTAACTTTCATGTATACTGCAACTATTAGGATTTGTACAAGAATCGTTAAAATATAATTTTATTTAGACTCATTTTGAAATGTGCTTTTAAATGGCAGACATATTTTTTAAATCAGACATCAAGGTTAATGCGAGAGTTTCCATCTAGTACATATTTTCGCATATACATACATATAACATGAGATGTATTTAACATTAATCAATTTAACCCTGTTCAATAAAACGGAACACACAAGGATTTTCAAAGTCTGATTTAAATCTTAAAAAAGTAATAAATACAATATATAATACAATCAAAGCATAACAAGTATGTAGTGTCTCAGTTTCTCCTTACTGCATTGTGTGAAAGTTTGTCCTAGAAACGGCAACATTTTTTTTTTATGTATTGAACTGCAAGCTTAGTACAGCTACATAATTTCATTCGAATGCTTTACTATATAGGCACAATTTACTTTCATCGGTGATTTAGCAAGACTACAATAATCAAGTATAAAGTTTAAATAATCCTGTACTAAAACACTAATCTATGTAAAATGATAAATAGTTTCGTATCTTTTGTATGATTTGAAATTGATTGGAATAAAAAAAAACTCATCGCTTAAGGTTTAATTAGATCTGTTCCCGTGGATTTCAATGAGTTTTGTAATAATAATGTGTTCATTTATACTGGGCGAAATTACTCGACGAATGTAAAAAGAATCTAAATGCCGTTGCATAACTGAACACAGTCAACAAAAACTAAACGAGGAACAGAACTTGTGCTCTTGACTAGGCTTCTTCCGGGTGAAAATAATCATTCTTTTATTTAACTTGCAACACTCAGTTTATACGGATTTTTTCTCTAGTGTCAACTGTAGAACAAGATAAATTTGTTGTATAATAAATTGTGGTGTCTATATATTTGACAAATTCAGTGATATTATAGTTTTGACACTAACTTGCTTATATGACAATAACAGTAAGTAAACGTCATATAAGCATGAAAATTTACAAAACAAAACTCACACTTTGATGGCGTATATCGTAACTCTATGATAATAGAGATAACAAAGGCATCAATAATTATCACATGTTATGTATACTTAGAAAATTTTTCAATGTTTTTATGACATACTTATTTACAAATAATTAATTGCTCATCGATTGTATGGCACATTAAAAACCGAAGCCATTAAACTAGATTATATGTATTTTAAAAAAGCCTTCTAAGAAAATGACATTTACATACATCATTTTCAAGCTACCGGATAATATGCTACAACTGTATAACAACGTATGTTTAACTTTTATACTTTTGTCGATTTATAATTAAAAACACGAGGAACCGATGAGTGCCAACTTATTAAGGTATTTTGTTTTGTGTCTATGGTTTTCAAATCTTCAAATAATTAGTTAACAACGACTTTATTCGTCTAACTTGACAGACTTTAACAGAAATTCGTCGGTAATTTTATAGTTTGTCTGGGATAAAAATGATTATAAAAGTCACCAAAGAAATCAACACTTTTTGAAAAAATATATATACGACTGCATTTTGGTAATTTTTGTATCAATTTGCAAAAAAATGTATTCTTAATTCGTATTGTAGCAATTATGCTAAAGTTGAAAATTAAGCTGGTTGTATTTTTCATATTTTCTTACAAACAAAAAATTCCATTATATCTATAGTTATATTCATTTCAATGAAGACGCTTTTTTAGTTTTGCATAATTATAAACATTTACCACGACATTTATCTACCAACACACTCATCATAAGCCTTATATTAAAACGTTTATCCATGAAAAGCAGACAAGATACAATATAAAAACGGCTCATTAACTGTTTTATTTTCATTAAAATTAATCTTTAATGTTGAACTATTGATAAAATTGAATAAACAAACCGTAAATATTAAATCATTTTTAATGGTTTTGATAAATATTACTGATTTCACAAATTTTAATAACGTTGGAAAACAAATATGAAGTTCTACAGATCTCAAAAAATAGTGATGCAACATTTTCACGTCATTATCATAATATTTTCTTCAGATAAACTTCCCTGTTTTCTCAGTATTCTCATCAATATTACGTATACAAAAAAGTGACATTTTTTAAATATATTGTTCTTCTACCTAACTAAAGCTTTGTCGCTATATTACAGAGGTTTAATTGAACGCTCCGTTCGTTGGAATACTAATTACACTTTGTTAAAACCTAACGACGTATTTATAATTTTAATTGCTTCCTGTACCATCTTGTTATACCAAAAACCATCTTATGTCTTATCGCAGCCATTTTTTGTATCTTGCAAAAAAGAGCGTCAAAATCTCTTATTTATTAACATAAAAAAAGAACACGGCTTCGTCTGAATTTTGGAAAACCCGCGAATAAATGTTACCATACTTCAGAGCGTCATTAACATTTCTCAAGGTCCTATTTTAATAATTATTATTCCGAAGACGCTGCAGTAAGACGTAATAATTTCGGCTTAGGTCTGAGGAGATCACCTATCTACAAATAATTTGGTATCGCTGTCATAAATAATTCATTTTATTTTATTATTTATTAAAGGAACGACGTAACGAGAGAAAGATAATATTATACAATAAATTATAATTAATATTATTGTATAACATAAAGAGCCTAATTATATGATTCGAAATAATGACTAGTTTATATGAGATTAAAGAATTTACTTTATATATTTTATATATTAATATGTACTTAAGCAAACAAGATAAAACCATAGACAAAATACGCTTTTTAAATGCTATTACCAACATAAGGCGTCAATATTATTCTTTATTTGAACTCGACAAACACACAGACGAAAGATTTCTTTCGTAAAATTAGCTGGCTGGTACAGCGTGGCACGAAGTTTGATTTTTTCAAACACCGATGGCACTTATTTAACCTCACATGGACACGAAAAAAACGTCATATGAATACCACCATCGCTTATTTGTATGCTACATTTGTGTGAGATTTTTTATAGAAACACGTTTCCTCACTTAAATGACATTTTGTTAAGTCAGGGTCGCTTTGTTTCAGGTACATGATAACACTATTACGTCAAAGCGATTTGAACACGTATCATTTAATTTATGCATAATATAAAATAACGTGAACTCTTTGTGTAAACAAAAACACACTTTATTAAATAAAAAAATACGTGCAATAAAAGATTTGTTTAATAATATAATGCCTTTCCGCCAAGAATCGATAGCAAAAACACAATTTTCTTATTGACAAACAAAAAATATTAACAACCTTAAACCCTTAGTATGCATTTGTTTTTTATAACAACTCGTATTGATATTAGATAAAATAATAATTTTAGATTTTTAGTCGACTGACCTAGTAACTTCTATTCTAGAATAGAGCTGTCTAACTGAATTCGGAAAAAATATCTTGACACCAATCTAAAAGAAACTTATTTCGCACCAAAATCTGAAAGGTCAAAGACATTCTTATTTTGATGGATTCGTGAGTATTTCGTCTTAAATATTAAAAATATATGTATATTGTACACAGAAATAAAATATATGTTTTAACTATTCACTGGTTTTTATAAGATATTTTAAATCAGACATATTCAAAAATTGTGTTTTAAATACGACCAATAGTTTAAGAATGAAACCTTCGAACTAAATGTATTCGCTCACTTTATTAGAAGAATAAAATTATTCAAATAATAAAGCATTACTTTTTACATTTTTATTTTTTTAAAAGGCAATAAAGTGTTGATAAAATAATACTTCCAGCTTACATAATGCCGTACTTAATACTTTTTTTAGAAAATGATATTTCCAAACACTTAAATAAAGTTTTATTATCAAATTACCAATAAAATAGCTTTTCAATAGATATGCCAGAGTAACTACTGTCAATTAAAAACGTAATACTTCACGAATACTTTTATAATTGAGTAGTTTTTATTTTAAAACTTCGAACGAAATTTAATAAATTCCACTTATTTTTATTTTTGTAATAAAAGTATACAATATGTTTTTTCATATTCTTACTGATTATAGTTTTGCAAGAAATTGTGAATTTGTTTAGAAAAAAAAACAAAGTCCTTTTCCAAACGATTATAATAATCAGTAATATTAGTCGAGTAAACGTTGCTTTGTATAATATAAACCAATATCTATTTTAAATTGTGTTTGTTTATAATAAGTATGTCAATATTACTGATATTGGAAATGGTTCTGACCTGCATCAGAGCTTCCGTGTGCATCTGCCTGGCCTCCAAAGCGAGCTCCCTGTCGAGCATGGCGTCCAACTGTTCCATTTGTTGACAGCTAGCGCGTGCCTGGACATAACTAGCGGCTAACAGGAAAGATCCAAGAACCACGGAAGACAAAATCACAGTCAGCGCAGCGATCTTGGCGATTTGGACAGCTGTTGATTTTGGGTGTCTGTAAGCCTTGGAAAAAAAGAAAATAGTATTAGTTATGTATTTATATATGAATGTGTTTGATCTTACCAACAAGTCTTAGTTCGCTTTTAAATTACAGTTCATACTTGGTAGCAATGGCGGATTACCACATTAACGCATGAGGCGCACGCTTGGGGCCTCCAAATCGTAGGGGTCTCAAAAAATCTTAAATAATTTATTTCATTAAATTTGTAATGATATTTAATATGGAATTTTTCGTCTCTCTATGTTATCCAAAAAACAGGGCCTCCAAATTATACTGTGTCTGGGGCATTCGAAGTGCTTAATCCGCCATTGCTTGGTAACTAATATTTTGATGATGCCATTTAGATAAAGCACGCATATAAGAAAGAATGCTTCTAAAATTATCAATAAGTGAGATGAGCTAGATTGAATTGCTTAAAATTTTCAATATAACAAATATGCTTAATAAAAACAGCGATGCTGCTAATGAATCCACGAATAGCCGTAGTAAATACTTAATTAATATTTAACTTAAAAGACTTTTTTATGCATTCAAATTTTCAAAATAATTGTGTGCAACTTTTATTTTTACAGATGAAAAAGGTCTACCGCAACGCTTGCAAGAGTTTCCTCAACAAAAAAAATGTACAATGTATCAAATACAAAACTTATAAAAATAGCACAGAGGAAAATTTCGGAAATAGATATTCTTGTTCAATGACATCAGAAAACTAGTCACAATGTTAAATAACTGGTTTTTATACGTAGTAGATGAGTTTTCCGTATTTAATCATGAATGCCTACTATAACACCTAACAGTTATTTTAAGGGTGGTAAGAATCTTAGGTGGCTTTTATTAATATTAAGGATATTGCCCAAGAGTATTGCTGACCATTATAATAATTCGTGTTTAATCATTTAGTTTGTTAAATCAATCAGGCACGGAAATATTATTAGCCTGCATAGCTTCATTAAAAAACTAAGAAACTTGTAAGAACTGGTCACGCTCAAATTAACATGGCAAAAAACAGAACAGTCTTTTATTTTATATAGCAGTATCAGAATTTGGTTTTCTAGATAATATATTTATATAAGCTTCACTGATATTATAAAAAGTTGGAAGCCAATGAGATAGCTATTCGCGAGTTTGTGTATGTAAAATAGCATAAGCTTTTAATTCGTTTTAAATTGATATTTAAATAGAGCCAACTTTTCACATATATTCAACCAACCTTTATATTCATTTTTTGCCTGACACGTAAATAATGCGTTATAATTTGGGTTTTTTACTTGATAGAAATATTTATAAAATCACAAATGTGTTTTATACTTAAATTAGTAGGCTTGTTTTATATTTTTATTATTTAAAAACCTAATAAAATAAAACAAAATGGCCTTATATGAACATAGTAAAAAGAATAAGGGAAATTAATATATTTATTTATTTTCCCGAAAAAGTACTTATAAATTGTCATACAAACTTAGATCTCGTATTATTTAAAATCTCGACTGAAGGTGCTTGACGGAATTACAATATTAAATTTGAATCGTTCAAATTATGTACTTTCACACAAGTTTTGTCACTAACTATGAGGTCTTGTAGTTATTATTTTTAAAGGTAGTGTAGTAATTAATGTTGTTAATTATGTCATTACGTTCATACTTTTGTACAAATTGCTGCTACTAATTAAAAGAGACAATAAAACCGTGTAAATATTTGAAGTTATATATGTCTGTGATAATTTTACGAATTAAAATATAATATATGATTGACATTACTCATCGTTTATCATATTTAAAAGGCTTTGATTATTCTGAAACTTGCTTATTTTAGATATGTATTTTAACTGTATTCATTCTATCTTTTTTCAGGGTTTATCCAAATACCACGGTTTGACGAAGGTCTGACATGTCTTTGCAAATATTGGTTGCGTTCTAAAATAAGTGTAAAAATGATTTTTTTTATAATGTCATTAAGAGGTCAGTGTCAAAGATGCCAAAGATAAACAACCAAGTTCGTTCAAAAACTTACAAAAGCAATCACATAAATCCTGTAAAATATCCCAGCAGCTGTTGTAATGCGTGAGACTCAGAGTCAAATTGAATAAACATTAGAGTCTGGAACAATGTCCGTGGGAATCAAAATTATAATTCAGCAATTTAACTGTAATTCCATTTACATTCGCAATCGCAGCCATGTTTGATTTACCTGCAGTAAATATTATTTATTTATTTTTTATTGATGGACACAAATTAGAAGCGGTCACTTGACAGAAGAATAAGGCCAAGTTGACAGACCACGAATTAAAAATAAAAAGGTGCAAGGTCGACAAAGCTGACCAAAAAAATAATGACGATGCAGTTATCTTACGTTTTTGTGGACATCGAAGCGTTTTTTTAATGAAACCATGCATGATTTCGATTATATTATATACCATTGTTTGATTCATTTTTATATTGGATCATCACGTAACTAATCAGAAGCACACAATTGATTTTTTGTCACGTTTCTACGAATATGGATCAAGATTTACTGTTGTTAACAGTAGATATTTTTTTTAATAAACTATTCTATTTTATATGTATTTTGACAAATGTATATATTAACCCAAATCTTTCTCGAGTCGTCTAGAGAAAGTCTGCTGAGTAAAATTTATTGTGCTTCAATCTTACAGATAATTCTATTTTCAAAAATAGCAAATGTCATTCGTAATTGATTATTCAAATATAAACAGTTTGCCAATTCTGATTTATATAGGTTGTACTATTTCTGGAGTGTTTTACATGTCAAACATACAATACTTAAAGCATATTGTTAACGAAATAAAAAAAAAAAAAAAAGTTAACAACATGGAACCCATGGTATTATTGAAAAACGCGGCACGTCGAAAAAATGGCCGACAGAATGTGGTGATTTCTTAGCGTCAGATTAAAGAAAATTTTCAGTCATATATAGAATACAGAGTAAGTAACCGACATTTTCAAGACATCTATAATTGATCTGTATCCTCACAATTTATTCATAAAATGTATAAATGTGTGTTCAGTCAAAAATTCATTTATCTTTCTGATACAATCGCAATACATGAAGACCCATCAAACGAGAATTGAAATTAATGGCACATAGGTAAAAACTAAATAGGTTGCGGGGCAGTGGTGAGCTGCCAATACGTTAACAATTGGCTCACTTTATATCAAAGCAATTCTCGGTTTTTTGGAGAAGCAGTGAGTTTTTTTTATCACTTCGATGGAATTGTATCTAATACTTAAATAAGCAATCGATTTTTACTTAATACACTTTAATATGTTACAATATGGAGTTTACTAATGGCCAAAAATGTACCACTGTGTATACTGAAGGTCTCCTAGATAATATATGTCAGAAATTGCAGTTATGTACTAATTTTATTTGAGAATATTGTCTTCTCTTAAATTAACAAGGGGCTCTCCGGTCTTAGAAAAATTTAACAAGCGGCTCGCACGAGCCCTTCCGAGCCCCCGCCAGCCCATTCATATTGCGGGGTACATACGCAGTTCATTAAAATGTACTTATATTGCGCATCTACTTCAGACAATTTTTAAAAAATAGATTAAATTTACAACAATCACTTTTGATATATTGGATGAAATAATTTTGAGTTATTTCTGTTGGACTTGTAAATGAGCATAGCATGATTTCCGTTGCAGACAATAATAGTTGTGAAAACAATCACACAGAACAATCTTTTAAAGATGCAAAGTAAATTGTATCCAGTCGAATTGCTCTGTACTTATCTGATCATTTCTAATTTATTATGGAAACTTGTATCATGCACTCTGCTGCACCGACAGCTCAAGGTTTTTAAATTGTTTAAGTCAGAACGAAATTGTCTATATAATTTCTATGATGAGAAAACTACAAATTCTGACAATAAAGAGGCAACCATTTTTAACACAGTTTACCTTGTTAGTTAGTATACTACTAATATACTATTGGTATACTATTTTTAAATAAAAAAAAGTGATTTAGGAATATATAATAATAATTTTATTGTTTCTTAAGACAAAATACAATAAAAACAAGATATTTGGCAGTCTTTTGTATGCAGACATGTTATGTAAAAAAATCAACTGTCGTAAAAGATGAATTTTACAACAGTAAGTGAGTAAAAGTGGTCAAAAATGTGAAAAACAAACTTTCCTATATTTTTAATAATATAAATAAATATTATTTTATCAAAACTCATTAGTATTTGCTTTCGGTAAAACTTTTTAAAAAAAGGCGAAAATAAATATATACATATACTTACTTATTCTCGGAATAGTTTTATATAAACTAAATAATTTTGACAAGCTATAAAAATTGCTTTATTTTATCCAATACAATTAACCATTAAAGAAAGTTTGTACGGCTGATATACAACCAGCTCTCGCTTAACACTTCCTGGTGATACGTTTCATTACAACACTTTCATTGTTAAAAAAAATATTCAGTCCAACCACTATAACACATGAAATACTGTTGTAGCCAATTGTTTAGTGTATTATGTTTTTTATGCCATTAACATATTGTTTTTTCTTGCCAAGGCTAAAAGTTATCATTATATTTGTTATACCCATTGCAAAGTAGAGATAATACAAAGTCGTAACTATTGTTAATTTAGAAGACGTGTGATACCTGTATAATACTTATATGCATTAAAGTCACAGTCCGAATCGGTTATGCTTTGTGCTTTAAATTCGTTTTGTTTTTTTAATTGAATATTTATACATTACGTAATAGTTTAATTATGTAATAATTAATATCTGTCCGCTCCACAAATATTATCCAACAACTCGAATGTAACGTATTCATATATTTAATTTTGGCAGAGGAGCATTTACGAACATAATCAGCAGAATACACCAATAATAATTATTTTAATAGTATTCAGCTGTCACGTTAATTGAATAATTCTTATTTTAAAATTATGATTTTTTTAGTCGTTATCGTTGACTATGGTTTATTTGTATACGCATTGGCAACACTGAATATAAACGATTTAAGAGGAATCTTCACCATTCTATTTTTAAAAGAAGTATCTATACGTACATGGGTAATGTTTTATTTAATGAGGGAACTACAAAATTACTATTTCAAAACATAACTATAAAAACTTTTTTTCTACCATAAATTAATTGTAATTCATGTTCTATATATGTCATAATGCTGTGGTTAATTTTTGTATATTTTTTTGGACTTATTTGATGACCTCCACGTATATTTTGATACAGTTTTCCTCATACAAGGTAGCAAGGTAGTAATTTTGTTTCATCTATTTTATTATTGTTTTGCCATCTTTAATACGCCTGTTTTGAATATTATGGTAATTTTTTATTTAAATAAATTTAAAAGTGTTCAGAAAAGTTTTTATTGGACCGGATGCTGTTTGAATATTTAAACGTGTTAGATGTACATACACTGTTCGTCCCTAGTAGCTTGGTGGAACGATAGGTGTAGGTATTGGCTTCAAATCCTTGCTGAGATTATCTTGGATTCATTAATTTGTACTTTATGAATGATCAAAAAATGATTTTAACCTTTTATTCCGTGCTTTTATTTAAGATCTAGCTGTACTGCAACTTGTTAAATTGTATTCATCGTGCTTTGTCAGATGATAATAAACTATTACTATTTTTACTACCCGGCATCGCCCAAAATTTGGACTCTGATTTTACCTTCTAATAGATCGGAATTGAAAGCACAAAACAAACTGAATATAGTCAAATCGATTGATTTTACCAGGCACATTTCGAAGCTTGAAATTTGCCCGTTCTAAGAGTCGACAGACAAACACACAGTAAAACATTCGAACATATTATAAACATTGAAGTAGATAATAAAATATGCTGTGATTAATAAACGTGAATTAAAACCTCGGATTTATAAATGAAATCAGTTGCACACGCATTAAATGATATTGTTATGAAATGTAATCATTTCATTTTCGTTAACGTCAAGACAATTTCTTTAGCTAAATAAATAATAACATTCATCGACTTTATCGGTCCGATAACCTCAAATTATTGATTAAAATGTGTATTGCTTAACGTTTTCTGGTACTGTACCGACTACCGACGGTATATTTAGATTTTTTCATACGTTCCAATTACATAGTAGCACTCGTTAACACGTTATATATTTGAAATTATGACTTACAATCTGCTTATTTCAGTAATTTTTGAAAAAAGACATGAGATCATAGTAATGTATTGAAGAATCTTTCTAATAAAATCAATTTTATACGTAATTTCCGATCATAATTATATCACACATCCTAAAACATGGAAATGTGTAATTCTGTACATTGTCATTCTTTAATTATATATCTCTCTGGTACAAGACTTTTTTCTGTATTCTTTTAAGACAAACTAGTGGCAGATTACCGACCCAAGGTTCCCTTCGAATATCAGGTACCTCAAAATAGCATATATCATTCAAAGCCAATTAAGTTTTCAATACGTGTTTTATTTTAGGTACGTTTTCGAATAACAGGGCCTCCAAATTTTATTTCGCCTAGGGCCTACCAACTACGCAATGCGTCACTGAGCCTAACTATATAGATATGTTACTTAATTTGTTTATTCTCGCAAATGATTTCAATGTATAATATTGTTTACCCTAACCAACTTAAAAGGTAACTCAAATATATAAAATTGAACTGTTTGATATCTCCAGAAGTTCTCTCGTCTATCCGATTACTTTTATTTTAAGATACATTGTATTCTTTAAAGTATTCCACCATTAATGAACATTTTTATGTCTCATGTTTATAAACACTTCCCCTACGGTGCTAAAAAATAATTCCGATATGTTGCTGTCCCTTAAAGATCCAACTGAAAAATCATATTTTAACACTTACCGCCCGCCCTTTGATGGACGGTAAAATCCTAGGAAATATGTACATTCTTAAAAAAAATGTTTTTCATCTGGTTCTTTAAGGTCCAGCAACATATCAGAAGTATTTTAGCACCGCAGGGGAAATGTTAATATATCAAATAATTTTAAAGACATTGTAATTATAACGCATTTTCTTTACTTAGCTAAAAAATATAATATTGAAAGATAAAAATCATCAATCATGGAACAATTAGGTATATAAAAAAACGCACAAAAATGTAGTATCTTTTTCTGGCGTTCTTTGTTAACTATTAAATTTCAATCATACAATATAACAATTGAAAATATAAATATAGTTTTCCTGACGTATTCAAAAATTCTGGCTAATCGCGTATTTCAGTTTAACCGATTTTCATACAAAATTAGTACTAACAGTTAATTCATGTTTTGATTATCCATGGGATTTACTTTAAAATACAGAATTAACGTTGGCTTAACGAAAAACAGTTACGCTAGTTAAAAAAACAACCGTTTTGACAATATTTTAATTACTTAATCACTTGAAATGCGTATTTTATTTTTAAGTGAGATCAAAAAATGTACAGGTATCGGCCATGACATAGTTCAAAGTCTTTGATCTTTTGGTATTTTCTTTGCTTAAATCATGCACGCTCGTTGATGGTCTGTACAATATGCCCGCCGTGAGAATATTCTGATACCATAATTATTATGATAAAACTATGAAAAAATTGGTATAAAAACATCTTCCACAGTGTTTCATTATATTGTGTAAAAATAGATAATAAAGGTATATTTTCAATTAATCTTAGGATGTCTTGATCGTAACATTGTGGATCAAACAGATAATCAAAAATGCACAATGATTTGAATATTTCGTTTGTGTTATTTTTTTAAATATCGATGCTTGTATAAAAATATTTTATCTAATTAGATAATTAATAACACCACAAAAAACCAAAGACAACGCACTCGCCTACGCACATGTAAATCCAGGATGCTACGCAGGAAAAACTGCATCAAAATACACCAGACGAAAGGGAAATTGAAGCACGGTTTCACCAGCCCCAAAATTTGATGTATAGATACTAATCAATCAATTGGAGATTATAATACTTATGCGGAAAGGTTTTTAATTATTATGAGAAAATATTTCAAATAATGTGGATATTATTTTTATTCAACTGGCAACATACATGCATATTTCCTATGACCTGCACATTATTTTTACTTCATTTATAAAAAAATTAGAATAACAATTTCAAATTTCAGCAGTTTTGTTACTGATAGATATAAAATATAACAATATTGTAGAACAACTAAAATTAATTGTGTTTATAAATTTATAATTTACATTCAAAACGCGGTCAAGAACCTTAACAACAAAATAAAATCCAAAAACTAATACCTTTATTACATCCTGTTCAAAATCTTTGACACGTAAATGTATACTTTTAACCGATTGTTTCTTTTGTAAAAATAAGTTTGACATTCATGGATACATCCTAACATGTATTTTGAATTAATTAAGGTCTATAACAAGCGAATCCTGAAACGTTTTATTTTTATTCAATTCGACCGAAGAGTACGAAAAAAAAAGTTTGGCCTTTTTTAACGTCACTATTAAGTCATTTTTACACAAAAATTTGTTGGTGAAATACTGGAACTAGTAGAGAGTATTAAAAAATTTCTCTTATTTTGCATACAAGTACAATTAAAAGTTTATTTTAATAGTTCTTTTGACTGTTAATAAAATTTGTTTTAGTGATTAATTGTATAGTATGCACCACATAATTGTAGTGAAATATATATTATATTTTGTCAAGACTATGTATTGACTTATTTAAAAAAAAACATTTTTATAGAATTGAAAAACAGGATATGGCAAGTTTTAAGGATCCTCTCCAGAGGTTAAAAAAAGGTGTTATATGTTTTTTTCCATAATTATATTCTATCACAAATTGAAATCAATTGTAATATGTAATATATTTCACTCAAATCATAAACATTTTAACACATTCCAGTATTAATACATGTTTTATATCTCACTTCTTTGTTCGTGATTCTATTAATTACTCTATGGTATCTACGCATATAATGTTATTTTACAACATAATATCACTATATGTATATTACCACGAACATAGTGATAATATTAAAATATTTTTTAATGCCATAAAGTATTGTTTAAAACGGTATCGGTCGACACGATAGTTATTAAAATAATAAATAATTATAAATGTTACAAATAAAGTATCAAACTTTTACCAACGAAAACAATGTGCTGAAAAATATTCGTTAATCTTTTGTATTTAAAATCAACGCTGTTTTAATTGTCTTCGCTTCATTATTAACACAATAAAAAATCATAAAAAAATATACAAGACGAATTAAACGAAAGAAATTTTCTTCCGAGACTTTCTTTGCTACATTGAAATTCGTTTAGAAATTAATATAAAAATATGACTGTACTTCGTAGATAGTCCAGTTACTTTAGATATCCGAAAATGCATTTAATTTAATTTACCTAATTTGAGAATTGTTTTTCTCCATTCTCACGTTTGTTTTGAAGTACGTGAGAAACATGCGAATAGAATGAAATTATTACTTACTGCGTTTGTGTGTTTTTTTTAACGTAGCACAGTCTCTCGTATTTATTAATTTCGTGAAATAAAGAAAATGTAATTTTGGAAATCTCAGCAAAATGAAATGTTATTTGAATACGCTTATTATTAATTTACGTGTCATTGATTATCTCGGAGAAATCATTCGTGGTAAAGCAACATTATTGGGTAAAGCGAATCGTTAATGAACTTTTTATGCGTAGAGATTTTTAAAAAAAAAATAACGCTGTTTGAGATAAAGTATAACTGCGTGGGATTTTTATTTTCTTTAAAGCAACACTGCTGTGTCATGTAGTCGATTTTCTAATCTATGAAAATTTATATATATTCGAATTTAGAAGCGTTCTTGATTGATGTTTGAAAAAATTGCGATTATCGAATTGTATTGTACCTACTTTATTTCAATCTGTTAAAAGTTTTGTATTAGTTATTAAACTCAAACGATTAATGATTTTACTATAAACAAAAATAGAAACAACCTTGACCACAAGAAAACATGACATTTCGTTTCTCCGGAAATTAAATTCAAATAATTTTAAAGGAAGTTTTGTCATTTTATTACAAATACGAAAAATTAAACGAGTTGATGAATAATGTCAATAAAACTGTATTTCATTATCAATGAATTTTCCATTTAATATTTAAAAGTACAAATTAAAATCGTTTATAACTTTTATAGCATATTATTTGTATTAAGACATAATTATATGAATGTATTTAATTATTATTATTGAACTATCGTATAGAACGTAATAGCATTGTTACATTATATATTATATGACAAAAAAAACGCTAATTATGCAGAATAAATAACTTCAAAGCAAAATATAATATGTTCGTGTATTGCTAATGTTCATTTACGATAAATACTGTCATGATATTAAAGCATGTTTCATATTATTTATTATCTCCAATAAATATATATTAATAGTTACATATTGTAATAAATATAGCCCGTTCAAAGAAAATGAGAGCATAGTTTCTAATTATAGAAACCCATTTGTGGCATGGACCTTTTTATAAAAGAAATCTTACCTCTTTCGAGATCAAGACTTAACCATGCCAAGATTACTAAATTTAAACACAGGTATAAAAATCCGAAGATGCAGGTCATCGGAGCGAAACCCTGATTTTTTTACTTTGCTTAATTTTATTTATGTATCACATATGCAACGTTTTATTAACGATGAAGGTCGCTATCTAAAAGAAAAATAATGGCACTCTTTTTTTACTCAAGAAGGATATATATCCGGCTATTTATAGCCAATTATTTATCCTAATGATAAAGTGTTATGGCTTATTAATTTATTTCACGGTGTTGCTACATAACTAATAATCACATATTTTTTTACGTGATGACAAAAAAAAGTTTCTCGAAAATGACAGATAACAATAAAAACACAAAAGTGGTAGAGAGTGCCTTTAAACGTCTTAAACTGTTTGCAAACGTATATTATATGTATCTTAAATGCAATGTCACATCAACGTGTATCTTATATGGCGTGTAAGATATGCTTTAAAAATACAATAGGTCAATGATGAACATTGAGTATGTTTGATATAATGTCTGGGGAAACTACCAAAATACGACGAAGTGTCTCGAGTAATTCTATATGTAATATATTTTTGTAATAATCGAGATGTAAAAAAACTCTGCCAAAGATGGTCTAAGAAGCAGGGAATAGTAAAATAACTAAATCGATATGTAGAAAGTATAATTGACTATGAGCGATGAATTTGGAGCCTGTTTCTAAAAGTCAAAAAGTGACCAAAAACCATTCCATGTCCTCTTTAGTAACGGCACTGGCCATATTATGGATTGGCATCAACACATCTCTTTCTTTATTCATTCTCAGCGGTAATTTCTTTTTGTTTCTTTACAAAGAATAGAGCATAAATATTGCATTTGCTACAGTAGGTCAAAGGTAAACCGCTACACGCTAATTGGCATCATAAAATGCATCGAGAGTCAAATAATAATACCACAAAAGGAAATCTGTTTTTTAATACGGTCAACACTTTCACCCAGCAAAGATTCGTGACTGTTCGGTGCTTTCGTTGATCTAAGAATCACTTAGTACTTCAGGCTACTTGAATAAATCTCTGATACCCGATATAATTGCATTTTATTCCGACGTATTCATTTTAATAAGTATTCATGTCTTTCAACTACTGTTTACAGCTAAAAAAATCTCGCTGTTTTTGCGATTGAATCCTTGACAGAAGGCCATTTAAGAATTATATAAATAATCTGTTTGAAAGTTGTGTTAGACAGCTTTGCTTACAAATTCGGTGGTTAAATTGATCAACAATCTTTGCAACATAATGAATAATAGTTCAAATAAAATTTAATATAGAGTTTGCATTAATATCAAGAATAATGTATATTACAGATAGTTTCTTTGCACCTTTTATGCATCTTTCGAGTATAGAATAGTCACTTCAATATACTCAATATTTGGTGGAAAATCAAAGTGTTTACAATTATTATTAAAAATAAATTGTACATTTTTTTGTATTTTGTGCACTGGTTTTCCTCAATGACTAGACCGTTTTAACTGATAAAAGGACACCATTTATGTTTTGTATCCAATACTTAAAAAAAAAAATATTAGTATTTCAATACGTCACAATAAAAGGTGACATTAATTGATCAATAGAGTATAACTGCAATATATTTCTCGTATTACATTATTATATCTTTACTACCCGGCATCGTTTGAAATTTAGATTCGCATAGTAAAGTAACTCATAATTTGGTAAACGAAGGACGCAGCCAGCTGCAATAAGTCACATGCAAATGGATCTGTCATTCACAATAATTAATATATGTGGGTATTTTTTATTTTATAGTTTAGAATATTTTACTTACTTTGATAGGTTGTAACTAAAATTTGTGTTTATCCTGTATCTTGCTTAGTGTGTATACCTTTCTCGACGTGACTCATACTCTTTGTTTTTACTATTATACAATTATTTCGTATTTTTGAAAGTTAAATAAAAAAAATACATGCCAATAAGCAAATTTCGCTGTCGTGTTCGAACATACAGAAAACGATAAATAAGATACAAAAAAATATGTCATATCGGTAATTATATGTAAAAAAAATATCATCATCTTAAATACTTCTTAATATTTATGTATAATTTAGACATTTTTTTAGTAATTTGGCACATTTTATCTGGGTAATAAAAAGTTTAAACTATTTTTCTCAGCCAATTATAAAAATACTAGTTTATTTTTTATGAAATACTTTTTAACTAAGCTATAGTATTATGATATATTTATTGTCTGTGGTCTGTCGACTCTTGCGACACATTGCAACATAACAATTTTCAACGGAAAGCTTTGACTTAAATTACAAATAGTAATTGTCAACGAATGTGTATATATTATAGATATAGAATGGTATTATTGCTTAAAGCCATATAACTTCACTACAAATTGAGTTGCGGTATTTCCAAATGACTATAGAAATACAGTGATTTCGAAATGTTTTTCAACGAAAATACGTGGATTTGCTTTTGTTTATTTATTTTGGTAAGAGTCATCTACCTTGCATTCTTGCATTTTAAATTAAACTAATATTATAAAATTTGAGTAGACCATTATATATTTGTATTTATATTAATCATCGAGTATTTTATTACGAAAGTAAAAATTCCAACTGATCGAGAATGTATATTGTAAATATTTCGACTGGCTTGACAATGAAAATTATTACAATTTTGATTATTTTCAATGGCCGTAGTCTTAAAACCCTGGATAAAAAGAAACTGGAAGACAACCTCCAAATTATTTCATTTGACATGCTGATAACTACATACTAAAAAGCAATCTGTTGATGGTTAAAATAAATTTATATAAAATACGTTTAACGTTTCCATCATATTATATATATAACGAAAACAAAATTGTCTTATTTATTTATTTTTTTAAATAACTAGGCAAATTTATCTCTAAACAATTGATCTCTATGATAACCTTTAAAAAGATTAAAAACTGTGTAAATTGAAACTATGTCACAACTCTTAAATTTGCAAGGATGTGTTATTTGTATTTATTTGGTAAGAATGTGTTAGTAATTCTTTGTGAAAGGAAAATCGTGATTTATTGATGTTAAACGAAAAAATAATTCGGTTCTAACGTTTCAAAATAAAGTATGACAGTATTTTTTAACTAAAACAACCTTAATTTAGTGATTGCAGCAATGTTGTAAATGGAATAGCCTAAAATTAAAAATCAACATTGCGTAAATATTTACCGGTGGTGGCTCCGACGTGCTGTAGATCTCCGACGGAGGATAGTCAGGCTTCATGGTCACGGTGGCCATCGAATCCGGCTGGTGCTCCTTCTCCATAATATTCTATTCCCACGGAAACAATAATAACCCAAAGCACCGGGATAGAAAAATCGCGAGTTATAACCTGGCGGTTTTTATATTTAGTTTTGTTTAAGGTTTCTTGCGATTGGAATAATATTATTGAATAATTCACACGACTTGTTGGAGGCTGTTGGAGTCGGTACTTATTGGCCGACGTCGGTTGCCGGTATGAAAGTTTCTCGAAACGCTGCTGACGGCTTGCCTACATCGACTTGACGTAGAGTGGGGACTTGAAAACAATCCAATACAAGAGTGTTTAGCATTGTCCATTCGTACCATCATGCATCAGTCCCGTGCTGGGCTTAAGATCGCTTTTTTTCAGGTTTTCTCAGATAACATGCATTAATCAAGGCTAATGTTAAAACCATTGTTCTGGCGCAAACACAATTAAATACAATCAGTGCATATAAATTAGATTAATAAAGAATCATAACATAAATAATTGAATTCGAAATTGAATATTGTTTTGACTACACACAATGATATCCAAATTATTAATATATTTTTACATAACAATATATATCAAGGACCGACACATTTCGATTAATAAGTTCACAGATTAAGGGCACGTGTCACGGTCTACAGAGACACCTATAATTAAGAGAAATTATTAAATTGCTTATACACAAAAATTCGCTTAATTGATAGAATTTAGCTTAATAGGATTTTAAAATCATCTCAGCTGAGTTGAGCATTTCTTATTATCATATTGTAATAATGTTTATTTGTAAAAAAAATAACAGGGAACCAGTGGCGTGCTTAAATCATGGACATCCTATTTTTTCATTAAAAAATCGTATCTCAACCAAAACGCACTATTTATTTTTGAAAAAATATCAAACGTTAACAAAATCACATACATCAATAACTATATTAGGTTTTTGGTTTTTTTGTAATTCTCCATTAGACAGATACTATTTCAAAATGTAATAAGGTATGCATGTTCAATAAAAGCTGAAAAAAAATAAAAATACGGTTCCTAAAATACTAAAATAATATACCATTCTTTAAATCATGTCTCAGAAGTCTGAAAGTAGATGATAGACGAATATTAGAAGAGTTTAAAAAAACGTCTCGCTCTGGAAATTTCTGGGTTTTTGAAATTGACATGAAATTGTTTGAAAATCCCAAAATCGCCGTCCATGGTGCGAGCAAGTTGATAAAATTTCAGCAGCACATCACTGGTTATATTGGACTAGGCACCCATAAAAAAATTGAGGTTAGGTTATTTGTATTATATTTTGTAAATTGAATGAAATCAGTAATCAAACATTTTTCCAAATTTTATTTATTGAATGACCTTATATTTAGTTTGTTAACAAAAGATAAACAGTAACTGAAAAATATTTCTTCAATGCACGTATATTAAATATGTATTTATGATATAATATATTTATAAAAAATTTAATTTGAACTTGAAAATTGAGTGTTTCGTAAAAAAAAATACTCTATGGGAGGACCACTATAAGGGGACTACCACATACATAAGTTATAGGGATTTTTTTTATAAAACTTTATAGGGCGGCTTACTGTACTGATAGATACAGGAAAAAAAATCATTGAACATTTATTTTTATATTTAACTACGACCATTAATTTGCATACATACGACTACAGTGAAACCCCGATCTACCGTTCTCGCATTGTTCGTTTTCCCGCATGGATCGTTTATTTTTCCTAGTCCCGACCAAACACCCATAAGAACAATGTAAAAGAATCCCGCATTAATCGTTCCCCGATTTACCGTTTTCCTCGATCTATCGTTTAAATATTTTGGTCCCGTCACGAATATTATCCCGATTGACTGTTTTCGTTGAATATTTTTCATAAATAGTTTTGCCTCGCATTCCGTTTCGCGTTTTTTTTTCAGTGTAACCCCGATCTACCGTTCTCGCTACCTTCGTTATTTTTGCCTGGATCGTTTCTTTTTTACTCGACCAAGATCCTTCATAACAATATTTAATAATTCCACGTTTATCATTCCCCGACTTACTGATTTCCTCGATCTGTCATCTAAATATTATCGTCCCGCCCCAATTATATATCCCGATTGACCGTTTTTGTAGAATGTTTTTTTTTCGCTCAAATAGTCTTACATCGCATTTAGTTTCATAAATAAATAAGTTTTTTGAAAATTCAACATTTTTTTGGTATTATTTGAAGATTTCCCACATTATTCGTTCATTTATTACGGTCCTTTGAAAAACGTAGAATCGAGGTTCCGCTGTATAATAGTTTAAATATTTTCATTGAATTAAGCGGACTTCTTTAAAACGTCAAATATCGTAATAGGAAAGAGTTCACCTTATCTCTAAATGGGTTTTGCATAATAGAAGTATGTCCGGGGAATTTCACATTTTGAAATGATAAAATATATTGATATTAAAATGACCGGTTAAAAATTACCCGGTTTTCGGTTCTTTCAAAAACGTGTGGGAGCCCTGTTACGGTTCTAAAAGCGATGGAACCCTAAAATAACTGAATCATTGATGATTTCTTTCCTATATGTGGAAATAGTTGCGTTGTAATGACATAAATCACAAAACCACATAATGGCGCATGTTATTAAATATATAAATATTTATCGATAAATTGTAATTTTTCGTTGACGTTTGATAATTTAAATTATGAATTAATTTTTCTCGTGATTTTTATTTACATCAGTTTCACTCTCCAAAATTATTAATCAACTATGCCCTAATGCAGCGTTTCCCAAACTTTTTCCCCCGCGACTCGCTTATTTTAATATTTCTTCTTCGTGACCCACTAAATTTGTTATGACCTATACTACCGGCCTATGAGTAAAATAAAACAGTATATTTATGTCCATACAGTATTTATATGTTATAAGACAAAATAATTTACACTGATAAGCCTATATAGAAATCAAATGTACCAATAATTTATTAATAAGAGGTTTTACGAAATAATATTGTTAATATTCAGATTTATTTTAGGAAATTGGCTACCCGGCATTTTGCTTTCTGCGACCCGGTACCGGATCGCGACCCATCATTTGGGAAACGTTGCCCTAATGTAAAAGTAACGCTTCTAGGACATTTTATTACTGCGTCCGCAATTTTTAAATTTAATATTCCATACGTGACTAAATTTAATACCCGCCATTTTTTTTTTAATTTATATAGAAAAATGTAATTCTGTCACGATATTCTTTTTTTATTAAGTTTACCTAATATTTATTTTCATTTGATTTCTTTTTTCGTTACTGTATACATTTTCACAGTTTCAAGACTAAATATAAGAACGTCTGTAACACTCGAACAAAAAAAAAACGTTTTAAATTGAGATATCTTTTTCATAAATTTTATTCTTGCTATAATAGTGATATGTAGTGCTTTTTTAAAATAAAATGGTGCCGTAACTCAATTCATGTCAAGATTTTTATGTTATTTTTCTAATTCATGTCCGTTCTCAATGTGCTTTATATGGGTTCCTATTGGAGGTATCTAAATATAAATCTTTTTACGAGAAATGCTTGTTACTCAGTTCTTCAACTTACCTTTTTTAAATGAGTGGGGATAGAATGATAGGGCTGGGACAGGATTAGTGGGTTAACCAATCGCTTTATGATACATGGAAAATCCACCAAGTAAGTATTCACAGTGAACACTTCAAAAGTAATTCCCATTTCTTTAAGTAAGTTTTAAGCAAATCAAATTTAATTTGTGTTAAGAACTGAATTTATTATAAAATATATTAATTTTAAAAGATTAAAATGATGTGTGATTTCTTACAAAAAAATGCAATGCATATTCTTATTTGGAGATTATCGAAACAAATTAATTACTTTCCTTGAAACTGAAATAGCATTGTATTACTTTTTTACTTTGGAATGAAAATATTCCAATATGACAGCCTAATACTTTGTCTTATACAATAAAAACTATATTTTTAAATCATAACAATCAATCCAATAATTAGCTAATGCTGGCCATGTAGAAAAGTTGTTACACAGTAGAGATTTGGTCCTAGTTGGTCTTTAGGTCAAAAAGTTATGGATTTTTCAAACAATTTACATATGAGATAATTTTTGGAGAGCTTTCATCCATTACCAACGACCCTTTCCGGTGCCGAGATATTCCCGAACACCAAAGAGTATTCTCAGCAGCTAAACAGAGGTGTAGACAAGAATTAAGTCAATATAATTTAATTATTTAGTGTATGTAAGTACATATATCTTTACACGCTATTTGTAAAAAAACAGAATGTTTCTCTATAAACACCATTTGTTTGGAAAATTTCGCAGATATCTATTTCCGAGTCTTATTTCTTTTATGAAACTGACAATCCACACCATAATTGCATAACCAAAGGATACATATAATGCTTACCAATTGACCAATTAAATAAAAGTTTGTCGAAATTTTCATGAAACTGACATTTCGGCAATTTAATTAATAAAATTCACAACCAAGTGTTGTTAGTTTCAAAATGTAGGTACACCACCGCAGGTTAACAATAATTTCAGATAAAAATGGCGAGCTGTTTTTGCAGGAAGGAAAATTACGACTAGACATTGGATGCAAATTAGAAGCCCCCAATTTGTAGTAAAGATTACAATTTTTGATCAACACAATTATTTAAAGTTTTGATTGAAATATATTGCTGCTAAATTGAATATTCTTTCGTACAAATAAGTCGCCCATTTCCAAAATTCACCTTATCCTTATTATTGTTTTAGGAATTATGTACTTCCAAAATACGTGAAAACTAACTAACAAGAAAATGAATTTTGACTTTGAATATAATATTTATAATTCTAATATAACCTAAAATGAATAAATCTCCACATTGGCGTAATAAGCACTTCGTAGGCCCAAGACGAAATATAATATGGCGGCCCTGTTTTACGGACTACATAAAATTTCATGTAATAAATAATACAAGATATGTTTGAGAACCCTACGGGGTAATCGGTCACTGAATGTCTTCTTGGTGGTTATTTGAAGCATACAAAAACAATTGTGATTTCGTTCATCTCGCGAAGTTTCAATGCAATCTTTGATGGAATATCTTTACACCACTTTCTCTTTTCGGCTGTTATAATTCTGCATCATTGTTTACAGAAGATGCGCACAACCATTATTTCAATAATATATATTATTTTAGTAACAATGTTTGACCTGACATCGTAATGTCGAGCGTGGAATTTCATATTTCCTGAAACGACAGATTTTACAAATGAATATCAATAGTAAGTGAGATATTTAGATAAGGTAGGTATGAGGCTGTTTATTTTAGGTCCACGAGGGCTTCAAAATGTCAATCCTGTTTTTATGCGGTAGATGCGTTCCACAAAATATCGCATAAAAAAAATCGCACAAAAAAAAGACATGACTTCCATACAAAAAGTGGGGAATTTTAAAATCCGCATAACTTTGAAACAGCGAGTCAAAATATACCCAAAATCGCATAAAAAAAACTTGACTTCCATAGAAAAGGTTGGGATACGTTACATAAATTTTAAAATCCGCATAACTTTGAAACAGCGAGTTAAAATATACACTAAATCGCAAAGTTTAGGAATATTAGGGGAAAACACGGCGTAAAAATATTAAAAAATATTCAGTCACGATATGACAATTCTAAGTGTGTTTTAAAGCATGTGGTTCTAAATCACTTTTTTTCGAAAGAAATAGTCTGCGAATCAATTTTATAAAACTATGATTTTTTCTAACAATTAAATTAGTGATCAGAGTTTGTTCAGATTTTCTTTTTCGATAATTAATTGGTTATGCAGTTTCTTATACCCATAAATATATTTTTAAGCTATCGTTGAAACTTTAATTTCAGAATTTGAATCATTTAGAATGAAATGATCTTCTAATTTACTGAAAAATTGGAGACCTTCTTGAATTATTTTCGCAGTGTAGGGAACTGGAATTTCTTCCACTTCGTCATCGTTTTCTGGTTTTTTGTCAATAGTTAAAGTTGAATTAATGACATCGTCACTTATGGCATTACCCGTAAGTAATTCGTCGATATAATTTTCGCTAAGGGTATCAAACCTGTCTCCGTCAAGTTCATGTGCTAAAGTAATCATTTCAGCTGATATTACTGATGTTTCAATGGTTTCATAGACTGTAAAACACCCAAGTAGGTGGACTTAATTCAGCGATGGCAGATGCAACATGATTTAAACAGTCCAAAATCGTATTTTTTTCCAAATGTCGGTTGTGTTTATGATTCATTCTCTATTCTATCCAAAATACAACGATACATGCTCTCGATGTAATATTAAACATTTTTATATATCGTAAAATATAGTTGATTTTTTAAAAAATTGCATTTCTAAAAAACCGCATAACTTCGAAATCGCATAAAAACAGGATTGACTGTACGTTTGAAAAATCTTTTTTTTTTAATTTTATTTTGATGGTGTAATTATATCATTATATAATATTTTTACACTACGACATCAATGGGTTGAGTTATACAAAAGGAAGCCATCAATTAAATGTCAGTAATCCTAATTGTTTACTTGAAATTTATATTAGTTCATAATTTAAATAATAAGAAAAATACTGCTATCTGTTTTTTATTATATAATGGTATATTCGGATCAATACTGTTTTGATGCCATGTGTTTCTAAATTTATTGAAAAATCATAAAATATCATATCTAGGGTTGTGGAGTCGTGAAAAAAAGGCGCCGACTCCGACACTTTGATTTAAAAAAAAGAAGTTTTATATATTTATAGTCCGTTTGAATACTGCGAGAATAAATCATTAATTTGTCCCAGATACCGCGTGTTTTTTGAGGGAAATAATTTTACCTTGAGTTCGATATTTTAAAAACCTATATTGACCATGTATAGATGGCACTACACATATTCATTAAAGTATTGGTTTTATTCCATTGAAATACCTACCAAGTATTTTATTTTTTAAATTTCTTGGGCACCCGTATCCGCTTGGGATCCAAACGATTAATATCTATTAAAATGGATATTTTTTTTAATTTTTTTAGAGATGTCCACTTTTTTAACGACTTCAGCTCAACCCAAAACACCTATACGACTCTATGACTCCGACTCAAACTCCACAGCCCTGACATCAGTAAATTTCCTTTACGTTACTATTCCAAGAGCAGGAGCCAATAAGATTTTTGAATGTCTTGCTTCTCCGAAGCCCAGGGATCAGGGAACCACTAAGAATAAAAAAGTAAAATCCGCATTGTTACTTTTTTTATAATTCTCCTCAAAAAAAGTTCTTATCTAAGTTGCAAAAAATTTCCCTACATAGTAATTTTCTACTTCTTGACCCTTATTTTATTGAGACAGGGAGAGTATGCATGTATAAGAGCCAGCGTGGCAGGAGTGGCTATCCTTTTAGGCCTCACATACGGTGTGCATGTCAAACACGCACTCCACGAATACAAGTGCCCTGAATGCTTAAGATGTACACACATGCACGCTGCTTAGATATCACAAACACCCAAGCCTTCAAACAGAAATTGATAAATCAATCGAAAAAATGCTATCCATACTGGGACTCGAACTCGTGAGATCCGGCACGCTAACCGCTGCGCCATAGGACCTAAATAAAATCTATTTAGGCGCATATTTGTTAAAAACATGCAGTTTAAGATATTTTTTTTATTGGTAAGCTCTGTCAACAAGCATTCACAAATGAGTAAATGTTCAGTGTGAATAAAAACTTACATCCAAAAAAGGTGACACCCTATGAGATAGTTAAGTTACCTACAATTCTACAAGTGCTCGTGTGGCCATTAAAATATAATTAAGCATTCATCATCAGTGTTTATAATTTTATATTACTTTTTACCAACTTTACTTGTAATTTTCAATTAACTACGGTTTGCCTAGTCTAAAAAATAACGACTTAATGCTTTACTTTTTTCTATAGGTTTATTTTACAGATTTCTACGTACAATTGGTGCCTAGATCCAGCATTGATTATTCGATACATTCTCATGATTTTTTTTCATATAAAATATGACAATTTTAGCATTTCACGATCAATTGTTTTCCTGGGTTAACAGTTCAATCAGATAGAGGGATTTTGAATAAGTGACATTGTCAAATGATGGTCATGTTAGCTATCGACAAGAAGATAATACTCTATATTCATACCACTATACGAATTCCCCAGTATCGGTATACAACATTTAAGCTACAATAATGAAACATAAAAAAATGAATTAGATTCATAATAAAGTTGTAACTAGACATTTCATAAAGTTTAACATTAACCTTTACATGCCCAAGCACCGCAAGTAATATGTGTAGCTAATGCCCGAGCATTATTTTGTGTACCATTGAGATGTCTAAAAAATCATTATCTCTAACACTTATGAACGTTTTTAGATAAAATAAAAAAGGTTTTCAAATTAAAAGGTTTATTAAATTTGAATCGTTCAAATTATGTACACTCCCACAGATTTTGTCACTAACGACCCGGGTTTCGCCTTTCGGCATCTTCAGGCGTTCAAGCGCACGGATGAACTTGACAAAATCTGTGGGAGTGTACATAATTTGAACGATTCAAATTTAATATTGAAATTCCACCAAGCACCTTCAGTCGAAATCTTAAATTATATTAAAGGTTTATACTAAATTTACAGCATATATTTTTACATAATGAAAAAATCTTGGTATCTTCACCCTCCCTGTGTCTTGTAGAAAAGTAAAAAATCCCAAACTCCATTTTGTAATTATTAAGTTGAGAAATAGAATAAATTTTTAGTTTTTTCATAATAGTTTGTCTGAAGATGCTCCACAAAGAAGCGGAAAATTTATCACAATTTATTGCAGAGCCTGTGAAATAACAGTTATCAAATTTAATATATATTAAAGATTAGCTTCCACAAAGTTACTGCAGAATCCATTGAAAAGAATGCAATACAACTTTGAATCTTGACAGAAAATAGATGGGATCCCAGGATGTCAATCTGTACCAACGGAACGTGGATAAATATTATATATTCTATTTTAAAAAGTTATCTCAATCTTCAAGAGAAAAATGTAATTGACTCTTCATAAAAAAGTGTTACTAGAATAAATGAACAAACAAAAAGGTTTTTTAGTATAGTTTATTTTTTATTTTAAATAAATAGTGTGACAAAAGAAATACTGAGCATTAAGAATGCAGAAAATGCAGTTGATATAAAATAGTAGAAATTAATTAGTATCTAGCAAAAATCATATTTTTATAATTTAAATGTTATTCAATATACTGTAGTTTTCAAAATCAATGTTCAAATTTGTATGTTTCTGATATTGGTAAATATATCTTAGTATAAAAAGCGTAGCATGTAAATAAAATTAGTTATGAGATGGATTTTACGTAATATCGAGTGATATTTTAATAAAGTATTAATAATACAAAATAACTAAGCAGGGCTTCAATCCTCTTCATTCTCCAAATTAATATGACTTGAGAACTTTCCATACAAATGAGCTTTCAATTCGTTCATTTGGTTCTTGATTGTTTCTGATTGATTTTCTAGATTTGTTATTTCACCAGTTTTTGCAGTTTTTGATTCTTCCAATCGTTTCTGAAAAAAAAGAAAAATTGTAGTATAGTTATGTAATAGTTATAAATATTTTGAGATAATCGTCATTTTCAATAATCATAAAAAATTATGCACTTTAACTATTACTCATCGTTCTGTAACTCAATTGAAATTCAATAATGATTAAAGAATTTGATTCACATATTCAAAAGCTTTGAGTTATTTGTACTTTTTCTGTTGCCAAAAATAGCTTTAATCGGAATTGAATTGATGGATATTAGGTTCAAATTATTTAAAAATACACAAAACATGGCTGAACATACAGGCGGACCTCTACTTTCGCACAATTCGGTATCTCGCACATATTCAGAAAATCTTTTTTTTAGATTTTTTGGCGATAATGCTAAAATGTTTTATTTCGGCAAATACGGCTGGTTTACCAAATTTAAAACGAGGTATTATTATTATTTACATAATATTAAATTTATTGGAGAATCGGCTGATAGAGATGTTGGAAAAGGCTTTATTTCCTCATTGTCCAAAATTATTGAAGATGGAGAATATACCCCATGTCAAATATTCAATGTAGATGAGACTGGTTTATTTTGGAAGAAAATGCTTAATCGTACATACTTATCAAAGGAAAAATCAGTTTCCCCTGGGCACAAACCTTCTAAAAACCGATTGACATTGCTTCTTGGTGGAAATTTAGCTGGTGATTTAAAATTGACGCTTGTTAGTTTACCAAGCAGATAATTCTAGAACGTTGAAAAGGAAAGATAAATACAACTAACTCTTGACAAGTTTATTGAAAAAACATAATTTTTATCAAATACATAAGTAAATTTTGATAAATATAAATTTGAAAGGACAATTTTTGGTGTTTTTTTTACATCCTCTACTTTCGAACATTCAACATTCGCACACGTTTTCAGGAACCAATTGTGTGCAAAAGTGGAGTTCCGCCAGCATCTTAAAATCATTCTATCTGCTTTCATACCTCACAAAAGCCAGATTTTTACTTAACGCCTTCTGCCAGTATACCGGGAATATACTGATGAAACAGGAGTGGTTAGTCTATTATTCATACTAAATATTTTACTAAGAGTATTAAGTTCAAGAGAACAGAGATGCTTATATTCATTAAATTATGATAAGAGTAAGTCTGAAAATGCTTCTCAAACGGGCAAACCATGTGCTACGATCAGTGAATAATTAAATAACAAATCTTTAAAACTCTCCAGTCACCTATATTAAGCATCCCCATCAGATTGGAGATTTCTAATAGAAATTCTTAACAAAGATTAAACGAAAGAAACTAAGTTTTTAATATAGTTTGTAAGTCTTGGTTGTTCAGAAAAAAAAACTTTAATCGGTTAGAAAACTCACCAGAGTATCTTCTACATGTTGGCAAATGAAAACTTCTCCAATAAGGAACGGAATTTTTCCATCACTGTCGTCCATCAGCGCAAGCTCATCACATGCCTCTTCCAAATTCTTCATGTCATTCTGTTTTGTTTTTAATTCTTCTTTAATATCTTCTAACCGAGCATTGAAACGGGCGAATTTATTAATTTTCTGTTGGTCCTCGAATGTAATCGTAACATCGTCGTAATCCTGGAGGAAACAATGATATTATAGTAGGAACAACATTCACATGTTGTACTCCCATCACATCTGAGGAATTGTCGTGAATATTCTACCTTAAGACTAAGCTAATTTAAAATATGAAGCATTAATAAAGACTTACGCGTAGAAAGTTTTCTTTACCACTGGAACTTGTCATGATGAATAGTTCACGAAAATATTTCTATTGGAATAATAGTCGGCTGACTTTTAACTTTGGAGGTTAATATACTTATTGGTCAACTTTATTTTTATTTATTTAAACGGCGATCAATGCTTCCATTTACTAGGCTGATATGAGTACAGTTACCTATGATCCAGGCAACAGTTTTATCTTATGGCAACAATAATTCCAGTATGGCGGCAAAGTTCGATCTTTTGACAGAATAAACGTCAATTTTTCTAATTATCTACATGTCACAAAAATAATCTTAAATATGTCAGATATTATGATAAAAGGGATTCCCATATCTTTTCCGTTTGAACCGTACGACGTCCAACGTGCATACATGGAAAAGGTTATTGAATGCTTACAAAATGGACATAACGGTGTTCTTGAATCTCCCACCGGTACTGGAAAAACCTTATGTCTGCTTTGCTCCTCCCTGGCATGGCTTCTAGTAAAGAAAGCTCAAGTTCAACTGAACGCTCAAGGGGGCTTCAATCATACAGGAAACTTTACTGCATCATTAGAAAAAAATTTGAAAAACGTGTCGGGGAAACAAACCAAAAATGAAGGATCCAGTTGGGGCGTTCCAAAAATTATTTACGCCTCGAGAACTCATTCGCAGATCTCGCAGGCTATGCAAGAACTGAAACGTTCTAATTACCGTCACGTCAAAGCGACAGTCCTGGGATCTCGAGAGCAAATGTGCATACATCCCGAAGTATCTAAGGAAACAAATCACACAGTAAAAGTGCAGCTATGCCAAGCGAAAGTGAAGAGTAGGACTTGTTTCTTTTTTGGCAACGTTGAATCTAAGAAAGACGATGTATCTGTGAGAGATGGCGGGATACTAGACATCGAAGACCTCGTCGGGGTTGGTAAAAAATTAAAATGCTGCCCTTATTACTTATCTAAGGAGCTCAAACAAACCGCTGATATTGTTTTCATGCCTTATAATTATTTATTAGATACAAAATCACGCAAGGCAAATGGAATCGAATTGGCAAATAATATCATTATATTGGATGAAGCTCACAATATTGAGAGGATGTGCGAAGAATCTGCATCCATGCAGTTTCGTACCACTGATATCGCTCTCTGCATTGAAGAAGTTACGCATGTTATGAAATCTCTCATGGACAACCAAGAAGAAGGAAGTGATTTTACCAGTTCCGATAACTCGCAACCTAAAGATTTCACTCCTGACGATCTCTGCACGTTAAAAGTGATACTGTTGGCTTTAGAAAAAGCTATAGATGAAATTGCAGTCACTCCAGGTGAAGGAATCACATTCGACGGCGGCTACATATTTGATCTTCTTGCGAAAGCTCAAATAAACGATACAAACTGCTTAGTAATAAGTAGTTTGATAGAAAATCTCGTTCAATACTTGATAACCTCCAGTGGCTCTTCACCGTTTCAAAGGAAAGGTAATGGACTCCAAAAACTTGCTGATTTGTTTAATATTGCATTTAGCAGTATTCAACACCAGCACAAAGAGAAAGTGTCTAAATGCTACAAAGTACATATTCAAATAGAAGACAAAAAAACAAAAAAGTCAGACTCTTGGGCCGTTATTAAGAGCAATGCTCCAAAATCTGCCGAGAAAGTTGTAAGCTATTGGTGCTTCAGCCCTGGTTTTGGCATGAAGCAACTATTAGAGCAGCACGTCAGGTCTGTCATCCTGACCAGTGGCACTCTAGCACCCTTGAAACCTCTAATATCAGAACTTGGTATTCCGGTTAACGTGAGACTGGAAAACCCACACATTGTCAAAAAAAATCAAATCTATGTGAAAATAATAAGTCAAGGGCCAGATGCGCAGGTCCTCAATTCGAACTATGAAAATAGAAACAATCCTAAATACATATCGTCATTGGGGCGGACTATACTTAGTTTCTGTCGTGTTATACCTGATGGGTTGTTAATATTTTTTCCATCCTACCCAATCCTCGCTAAATGTCAGCAGGATTGGCAAATAGAAGGGATTTGGGGTAATATATCTGATATTAAACCAATTTTTGTAGAACCACAGCGAAAAGATACGTTCAGCACTATTATGACCGATTTTTATAGTAAGATCAACGATCCGACATCGCGCGGAGCATGCTTTATGGCTGTCTGCAGAGGAAAAGTTTCAGAAGGTCTTGACTTCGCCGATATGAATGGAAGAGCTGTCATCATCACTGGATTACCTTTTCCTCCTCTCAAAGATCCTCGAATTGTATTAAAAAAGAAGTATTTAGAAGAACAAAGAAGTAGAGACAAAGATTACCTTTCTGGTGACGAATGGTATTCCTTGGAAGCATCCAGAGCTGTAAATCAGGCGATAGGTAGAGTTATTAGACACAAGAATGATTACGGAGCTATTTTACTATGTGATACCAGATTTAATAATCCTCGATTAAAAAGCAGTTTATCGACATGGCTGAAAGATCATATAACAGTTGGAAATAAATTTGGTGAAACCGTCGGTGAACTTTGTAGATTCTTTAAGAATGCTGAAAGAGAACTTCCATCCCCACGATTGAAGCCGCTTATTGAAATGGATTATAATGAAATTAGGAAGCAATCCGGTGAATACACAACTCAAAAGTCGAATATACGTGTGATCCCAAAACGTGATACTACAAATACGCCAGTATCAAATCTACCAAACTCTAACGAAGTCCTCGGTGATTATTATAAAAATTGTAAGACTGTTGAAAATAATGTAAACGCAAGTGAAAAAAAGTCATTTGATCTCTTTAGTGCCTTGGATAAATGTAACGATAAAACTTCAACGAACACTACTAGCTCTGCCAAGCGACCGACCTCTTGCGAGGAACAGCCGTTTGAGAAGATTGAAGCAAAGAATAAGAAAAAAAAGTTGAAAATATTACCATTCGGGTTCGATTCGCAACCCAATCAACATGTTAACAGCCCGAAAATCATGGAACCGTCGAAAAAAGCTCCTGAGAATTTATTGGATTTTGTAAAGTGTATAAAAGCGACTCTCGATAAAAACTCGTATAAAGAATTCCAAATATCAATTTCAACGTATAAAACCAGTGATAATTGCGACGAGTTTATTTCCACATTGGACAAAATATTCTTTCCACTGCCTAATACTCATTATTTACTAAAAGATATGGGTCGTTTTTTAAAGGATTATCATAAACATGGCTTTGATAAGTATTGTGAAAAATTAACACCATAATTTACTTAACTTACGGAGCTATTTCCCAAATTTATAAGAATCTATAGAAAGAGTCCAGATTAATTTGGGTCTCCAATACTCAACAGGATTTTTGTAATAGGGTAAAATATCAAGGTATTTCAGTTCTACAGTTTTTTAAAAAGTTAAAGGTTGATAGCTATTTCAGCTTACGCCATCGTCAGAACTAAATAGTTAGCGTAAGCCGAAATAGCTATCAACCTTTAACTTTTTTAAAAAATTGAAGAACTGAAATATCTTGATATTTTACCCTATTAAAATGGAGTTCTACCAAGTAAATGCCAAATCAATAAATAAAAGGATTTTTTGTATTTGGTTTTTACGGTTGGTATAAGTTAAATGTAATAATTGCGGTTATGTTCACTGTTACGGTAGTTATTTTTTATTCGAATTTCAAACATCTTAAATTTTTTTGTTTTCAATATTTTTGAACATTCACATAACACAACACGTGTTCCATAATTGAACCTTTTTATTAATCGTTAATATTTTTTTCAATTGTACATTATACTCCTGAATACCCGCGATAATTATAAGGATGGCAAGCACAAATAATGGATGTAATCCACAGTAAGACTTTTTTATTTATTTTATTTTTCATAATTGCGACATATTTTTAATTTAAGACTATTATTTTATATTTAATTTAATACCTACTATCTCAGTATTCTAGACGTGGTCAAAGAACTTGGACTTTTTTCTTAGTTTTTAAGAGTTGACACTTTCACACATTATTGGTCTTGGTACATTAAAAATTAAATTCATTCATGTGTGACTTTACTTTTCAGAACGTAGTAAAGTATTATCATGTTTTAGAGTTAGTATAAAATATGTTGCAGACTTTTGTCACAATACTGTCTTAGTAATGAAACTCCGGCAAATGATTTGAACGTTGCAGTTCAAATAACTAAAATAATGTGTTGTTGGGATTTTGTCTTAAGCTGGTGTAAAAAATCATCTGTTTTTCTAACTGTTATGAATAAACATATTTCTACATTATGCATATATGAGATTCAGTGATTCTTTCTAACACAAATTCTCTGTACAGAATACGCCGTACACAAATTCTCCATACAAAAGAAAATTCTCTCCATCGATTCTTCCCAACAAGACTTGTATATAGAAACATAAAAACTCCAGACAACTGTCAACATTGAGATTCAACATTGAGAATATACCAAACAGAAAAAAATATATGCATACCTACATATTATTTAATCTTTTGCTGGTTCATAATCTGGAAACCTTGACTAAGGATATTCAATATTACAATTTTTTAAATGTTCGGAATATTCTGTACCTGTAGTTTTCTTATACGGAAAATTTGTGTTCCAATTTACACTTAAAAAATCATTTGACTCAGAAAGAGGGAAAACGTATCCCTTATGAGTAATGTACCTTTTTTTCATCTTAAAATGCTGTTTTTTATTTAAAATATTGTTGAATTTGTTCTGTATTTCTTTATTACAGTAAGTCTTCTACTTATGCAGTTATTTTTTTCCTAATGGCTCCATGTAAGCAATAAATCGCATTAATTGACAAATATTTTACATGTCTAATATATAATATTTCATTTTAATTTTCGTTTCGAAAGATAGTTGTAGAAAATAATTACACAAAATGTCTTTAAAGTAAAAGCTTATTGATTTACCATAATAATTTATGTAATAAATGCACATATATATTATGCAATATCCTCAGACTAATGATGCTAAAAATGGATTTCCTTTATTTAATTTCCCAAAGTACTTGACCATTAATTTTTAGTTTGTGTAGTAGCTAATAAAAAAAGTGCGGGCTAGTGTCAACATCGTTGACCTAAAACAGGGTTTCTCAACGGTGGGCCATGTGGCCCCCCAGGGGGCCACAGCGTGTTCTAAGGGGGCCACAGAGATTTATTTTTGTTTTGGGGAGCCACAACACAGCTTAGGGGGGCCACGGGCATTTATAAAACGATAATGGGAAGAGCATAATGGCGGACGTCGCGCAGCTATTTTTTGTAAATCCGTAAATAAAATAAATTACTGGCATTCTAGATTCGAAAATCTCGGATGAGCTATAAAAAAGGTGGGTTTTTGAAATTACTATTTTCATGGGAAGACAAAACATTGGTATGGGGGCCACAGAAAAATAAAGACACTCGAAGGGGGCCACGCTCCCAAAAAGGTTTAGAAACACGGACGTCACGGGTTTGAATCCCAGAACGGATAGTTTTTATAGATTGATTTATGTCCGAAGGGGTGGATACACGTGATGTCTTAAATTCCCTCCCACTCATTCTATCCTATATCAGGTGTAACGAGAACGATTATCTAACCACTAGTCCTGCCCTAGTCCTATCCTTCTATCCTTCTTGTCTGACAATGCTTGCATGAAAGGCATAATATTTATAAAAAACATTTTTTGTGCTTTTTAAAAGAACCTTCAACTTATTATTATCAAAGTAAATCTTTGTTTGTCTTACTTTTTTTTAAATATTTGATACTGAAATTTTTCATAGAATTTAATCATGTTTTCTGTGTTTATTAGTTTTTGTACAACATGAGGCATTTACAATTTATATTCATAAAATTATCATTTTGTTGAGACGTTATGGTTGGTTTTAACTGAACCTTTCGAAGTAATTAGATTAATATTCACTATTTAAATATCTAATGTTGTTTACAACTGTTGAGAATAATGCCGGTAACATTAAGTTACTACCATCAATTTTTAGTATCTTCCCAGATTAATTTATTAAAAAAAGTTTTTGTAATTTTATACTGTGATAATCACTTAATTTATATTATAATAATAAAACAATCAACAAAAAAAATGGTGTTTTACTACATTCATAATATGGACACTTTTTAGCTATGGAGATTGTTTTAAAATATAGCATTGCATAACCATCTGATTGGTTTTATCTTTCATCTGCAATATAACAATAAATAAATTGTATTATAATACGTGTAAATAAAAAAATATGGCAAATGTTTCACACAGCTGCAATATATCATTTTGAAAATTACCGCCTTTTATTTACCCTGAACGTAGTTTTACGCGTTCGTGTAAGTAATATTTCTTCGTAATGTAGAGGTATTAAATACTGTTCGAAACTTGTTATACATCATTTATTTTTGTGTAAATGGTCATTGTATTTGTTTTTTTAGTGAAAAATAATATTCAGATATTTGATTTTATTGCTCGATAGTTGATACTTTTAACAATTTTGAAATTCATTTATATTTTCAAAATCTGTAGTTTGCTGCGTTCGGGAATACGATGTTTACTTAATAGTATCTCATTTCCTCCTGTCAGCTGATGGGATCGGTAGTCTTCGCTACCCTCTGTTCAGTTTCCATTTCGATTTTTGCAATGAGAAACCGTCTGTCACGCGCCATGCAACATGGACCCTAAATATTCTATTAAAAGCTAGTTGTAGCTTAAATACTGTTTAAACAGTTCGCTATCGGTGATCGTTCGTACCCGCTTGAATGTTCGTACAATCGGTGAAGTGCTGAAAATGCCTGAAAATATTATGGAGTACATACACTAGTTATGGCGGTTGTTGATCATTAAATTTTTCAATTAGTTGTGGTTTTGTTCGTGTTTTAAGTCCGATTTCGGTTACGTTTGTACTTTAAGTTCTTTTTTGGATATAACCTGTAAAAATGGTGAAGGAAAAACCGAATTCAGTTCGAATATACGACGCGGAAGGGTTTCGCCGACGCGCCGCTTGTATTTGTGTCCGCTCCGATTCAGAATCAGAGGTTAGGTTCTACAAACATATTTGATTTAACACAATATTTAAACATTGCATTTGCTGTTTTCAAATTCATGCTCTGTTGCGATATATCAACCCGTGTCGAATTCATTTATAGGTTTTATTGGTAACTTCGTCACGTCGGCCAGACAACTGGATTGTACCAGGCGGAGGAGTGGAACCAAATGAGGAGCCTTCGGTTACTGCCATGCGGGAAGTATTCGAGGAAGCCGGGGTCGTCGGAAAACTGGGTCGCTACCTTGGAATGTTTGAGGTGCGAATTACCATTCCCAAATGTTTATATTATAATGGCTGTCATTCTGTGAGTAATACAACGTTTCCTGGTGCAACTGTTGACAATATTATCAAAATAAATTTTTGCACCAGAGTTGTTATGCGAAACAAGCATTTTGTTTGAATGAAATGCTTTAACTGCAAGTGACAGACCTGCTACTATTTAATACTTTCTGCGCTGCTTTGAATAATCCTTATTGAAAATATTTTGCTTTCCAAACAATAAACAATGCGCAGGTTATTTTTTTATCGCTTGGACCAAACTACTAATTTGGTCATAAAAGTTCATGTCATGCTTGAATCTTGTTTTGTAAATGCAACTTCTACCGATTGGTCATCGAAACCAAATCATCAGTTCACCAAGATGGCACTAAAAGTCTTGCATTGCCTATCCAGCGGCGCAAATTTTGGCTCATAAGTAAGCATTGCAATACTATCGTCAGATCGGTGCTTTGGGTTTGAGCTTAGTACTAAGGTCAATTGCCAATTTTTCATTTAAAGATAATAAATTTTCCAATGAATTTAACATCCTCAGATTGGTTGAATTTTTCCACAACACTGCTGCTATATTTAAACTATTTCCTGTAGATACCAGGGCCGTATATTCAGGGTGTGTGCTGCACACCTTAGAACCCAAGACCATTAAACTATATTAATTTGCAGACGGTAGAATATTATCGTATATGTTTGACGCAAGGCGACCGGAATAACAACCGCCCGGCGAAACTATCCGCACAGCTGCATACGTAAGATGGGCCATCCCAGGTGTTGCGTAGGCTAATGTATTTGTTCGCAGTTAAGGTCCAAGGGCGACCTTTAAATTTACAGCTCGTGTGTATTTATCTTAGTCTCGAATATATCGAGTGTACTTTCAAAACTGAAAGTATTCTTTATTTTGGCCATATTTGGAGATATTTATTAGCTATATTTTTATTTGACCTAATAATGAATAATAGTGTTCAAGATATTTTATAATTGGTAAACAACCCCCGCCCGAATAGGCTTAGGCTTCATTTCAATGGAAAAAACAATAATGACTATCGAGTTATTGCAGAGGGGCATATTTTAGGATATCTTAATTGACAAATCCATGTCTCAAAAGCAAAGAATCAAATTTATGTATAAATAAGAATACAATTCATTAAAAAAAATTGTATCTATTTTTTAATTTTTGATATACAGAGCACACCTAGTATCAACACCCACCGTACGCCACTGGTAAATACCTATGTTAAATATGTAACTGTTAGTAATCTAAAACTTGTTAGGGAGTAATCCCAAATCCATATCGTTAGTTTAGGTAGGGTGTGATTACGATTAATGATAATAAAAGAATGAAGGTGTGAAGCTTTTAATGAAAATTCACCATATTCTGTGCATTATAATACTTTTATAATTAACAGTCATAGGCAAATCTTGATGCCAAGGCATTTTATGTATTTTCTAATATTTGAAGTTGGCGCACAAAATGTATACAATATGAAACTACAAATTGTTAATGCGGAGACACACTGCTATGAAAGCATGTTGACTGAGATCATAGTTACATATTTTCCATTGTGTATTATGGAACATGAACATACTGCTAACACCCTATGCGATGAGCTCACACCCAACGCGATCCTAACAATCCAGAGCAGCGTGTTGACAGTTGTGCAGAAAAATAGTCCACCCGACATGTTGTGTACGTGATTATACGCGTCACTTGCTGTCTTTTTTATTATATCGTTCAGTAACTCGTCAAAAAAAGCATGAAATTCACCACAAACGTATTTGATGATTTATTTCGTGAATTATTATTATGAATTTATCGTTGGTTCTTTTTCAAAATTACAGTTCAATTCATTGAATAGTATGTTGACAATTTAGAGTTTAGAAAGACGTACATTTATATTCACTGTCTTTGACTAACTGAACGGGCTTACCAGCCAATGTTTTATGACGTCGCGTGTTACATGTGTGCATGGTTTGCATCGGGTGTGATGTGTTAGCAGTGCGTCTCGGCCTTTAGGTTTATGTGTCCACTTTAGACAAGAGTGAGAAATTGGACAATATACCTTTTGATTATATCTACTTTTTTTACTGCGGTTGGAAGGTATTGAAGATTAAAAATCTATAAGGAAATATAAGAGATACAGATTTTTTATCAATCGCAAGATAAATTTAAATTTAATTTGAAAACACTGAAATTAGCAGATATCAAATTGTGTTTATCTTATAATCATAAAAATACATGTTACATATTCTCATTTCCCATGTTTATCTTACGTTTAAAATCAGATTGATTAAATAATTTTGCAGTAAAATTATTATGTATCATCAATATAAGCCACTGATACATGTTATTAAAAATAATAAAATATATATATATAACTGAAAATATAAATCTTGCAGTATAACAGGATGTTGTGTAAAGTTGTTAAACTAGAAAAAACATTTCAAAATATCCTAAATTGTCCCTGTTGCTACCTTGCCTTTCAATGCTTCTCTAGAACTTCCTTAGGGAGTTAGGATTTATCTGCGAACTCGTATCAGTGCTAACCTTTTATTAAAATTATTATTCAATATTATTGTAGGCTTAACAAATTAGTATTTTCGATACTATTATCTAACCATTAGGTTCATATCGCCGTATGCCTGAAATGTTTTTGATTAATACTTTCAATGCATTCGGCAGTAACTTTGTGGAAGTACATTTTAATATAAAATATAGTCTAAGTTATTTTATATTGTTTTATTAGTGCTTCCATGATGTTGAAAAAGGGTAAACTATTATAATGGCACAAACTACCCTTCATTACCGACCTTTGCTGTTTTTATCTTGTCTCACTTTTGTAATTATTGATAATTTCAGAATCTGGAACACATGCATCGCACTCAGGTCTACGTGATGATGGTGACCCAAGAGCTGGCGGAGTGGGAGGATTCCAGACAGATGGGGCGCAAAAGACAGTGGTTCCCCATCGAGGAGGCTCTGGCCCAGCTGGCCTTACATAAACCCATTCAACGCCATTACATCCAACAGTTGAAACGTTCCCGGACTTCTCCGACGCCTCCTATATAACTTTTATACTTCTCATCGATTATTGCTTTCGTTTACTTACGTTGTAGTCATCATTATTTATTGTTTTAAAAGTCAACTCCACATTTTGTGCACATTTTGGATGCATCTCGCGGACCTATTGCTCAATTCCATCAGTATTACTAATCCGCTGTTGGAATAATCTTAACTGGATTTTTTTATAAGATATAAGGTCAGTTAAATGTTTTGGACAGAAATCTCTTATCCATAAATGAACGTTATTTTTTTAATAAAAAGGTTTTCGAGTCGTGAGTTTTTATATATATTTGTAGATCGCGCACGCCAACAGAGCGATCCCATCCGAGAGAGTTTTTATGTTTTCGTCTCGACGAACTCTGCTTAGGTATTAAGTTAATGAATATTGAAAAATAGTCTGTCATCCGGCACACTTAACGGGGTGACGAAATTGGTGCTCGATCGATCCGTTACGGCAACAATAATGCAACACTGTTCCGCCATCGCAATGCTGGTCATCAGAGTTTCGACAGAAGTCTCGCGCGTCGTCCGTCGGCCGGACTGTGTGAGAAAACAATTCTACTACCTATTCAATTTTACTTTTAATCTTATATAGTATTCTAGCTTTTAATATATTTTTCACTCTAGGGTTTAACAATACGAAAAAGACGGTCAATGGGACAGATTATTTCCATCGACGACGGCCGCACGATTGAGAATATTTAAAAATCTAGACATTGTGATTATTATACCATTTATAATTATAGTTAATGATAATTATCTTGACTTCTACGTCATAAATGATCAATTTTTTTTATACATATCACTTATCGTTTACAATCAAATTATTTTCAAAATTCTGAACTAACGTTATATAATGTCAACGGTCATTTTTCTACATCGATATTATTAACAATCGTTTTTTTATATTATTCATTCAATAAAATCCGCGCATGTTTATTTAAAATCGGCTCTCTCCGTTATCTGAAATCAAATGTTTGCTTTTATTTTATCTTTTGATGCAATGGTACTTAATTTAAGATTTGACCCCACAATAATATGTACTGTCTCAGTCTATCAACAAATAAACCTGTTCCGCAATTGGCACAGAGATAAGGTTACTGCCGTTCTATCGTTTTTATTTTCCCTACATAACCTGAAAATTGTATTATCTTACAAGTAATCCTTACAAGGCACGGTAGGAAATATCCATATTGCAAAATCAACGAGTTTGCGAAAGTTACATACGGTAACTGTTTACTGAGAAACACTATCTTATTATTCATAAAAAGAAATCGCATTCATTGTATTGTAATTATGTTTTTTTATTATCCTGCCATATGAGTAATCTTCAATGCGAAGCTTTGTCGAATTTGGTTTGTATTTGTGTATTCATAAAAGTTTCACATATTGCCAATCAAACAGACCTAATCTCAAAAACCTACCTATCCTTGCGAGCATGGCACTATCCTCAGTTATATATATATATATATTTATATTATTATTCTTTATATTGTCAGTGATCTGGAACTATTTCCATTTTTTTTTAATTGCTTATTGTTGAGTAAAATAAAATATGTCGTCATCTCTAATTTTTGCGGCACGTAGTAATTCAATGCAGTTGTGATTAAAATAATGCCAACAATATTCTCGATTAGATTAGTGTCATAGTCATATTAAAGTTGGCGATGGTATTACTACACCAGTCGAGATAATTGTAAATACATCAGTTAAACAGAATGTTGACAGAAAGAGTCTACGAAGTAAAGCATAGTTAAAATAAACTGAAAAAAATTATTGTGACCATATATCAATGTAGTAATTTTAATAACATGTTAACGTTCAACAAAAATGTTCATTGGATCATGAAGAATAAATACAGTACATTAGATTGTGAATAGGAATATTGCTCAATGATTCTTCAACAAATTGATGCCAGGTGGAATTCCAGCACATGTAATTGACAACAAGGTTGGTGCATCTATCAAGCTGCTATGAGAATTTGAAGGGCATGAACTAATGAATAGTACTCGACTGCGGGTAATACAGATGATGATTGATATCTATACATCAAATTCTGGGGCTGGTGGAGCCGAGCTCCAATTTCCCTTTCATCTGGTGTATTTTGATGTTGCTTTTCCCGCGCAGCGTCCTGGATTTACCTGGGCGTACCCCCGATCCCCCACATTCACATGTTTGGTTATCAACATCTGCTAAAACCCTGATCTCCAAAACCTGAACGACTGCTGCAGACACTGTTAGTTTGACCTCTCGAGGATAAATAAAAAAAAGAGGGCAAAAGATTAAAATAATACTTATAAAAAAAAATTAAAAAAAACATGATTCCCTAGTGTTAGTTTTTAAATGAGTCGTTCTCCAGTGATCTTAAAACCCAACTCTAAAGACAACAGTTTTCTGTTTTTACTATGGTTATCAATGACCCGAGCAGCTGTATGTAAACTCTTGATCCAAAGGCAGCTGGTGTATTTATTTTTTATCCATGTCCGCCCTCAATGTGGAGCACATGGTCTCCTAATAGAGGTATCCCAGCACAAGTTTTTCTACAATGTTACTCAGTCGCTCAACCTCTCTTTTTTCAAAGAAAGTAGGAGGGTTAGAAGGAAAAGGCTAGGACAGAACTAATGGTGAACTAATCGCTCTCGATACACACAGTTATTGGAAGAGTGGGAAGGAATTTTTGAACATCACAAACACCCATGCCTTTGAAATGCCAGAAATCGAAAAAAATCTGTTCGTACTGGGACTCGAGCCCATGAGATCCGGCACGGAAGCCAACAACGCTAACCGCTGCGCCATATGACATAACAAATATATTGTTGATATAAAATTAATAAATTATTATTCCACAGTTTGTACTACTTGTGAAACACATTCCGCATGCTTCTCGAAGAGGCAACATAAATGTTCATTATACAGACTGCTAGTAACATCTATGGTTCTTATACTGATTATTGTAAATAGCAATCGAGTGTTATTTCCATTTCTATCTACTATATTTAATATAATATTCAAATACTTATTTCGACACAAATTTGTAATTCTACAAAAGTAATTCATTAACTTCACAGCGACTATCTTCTCAGGACTGATGCCAGGTATACCCATACGCTGTAGACGGCGTTGGGATAAGGGAATACCTCGACTCCAAGAGCGAATTCTATCCCTGGATGTTCATCAAGATGTAATTGCGTTGCTTTAACAGCTGACATCACATCACTTTGCGAACTGTATCTCATATTTAATGGGAATCCGTATATCTGAAACAAACAGCCGACGAGATTTCATTATTATTATTTGTTGAACAATAATTCATAGTATATCCATGCATTGCCTGAATATATTGATAATTCGAGATACATTAATTTTATTCATCGTTCGGCACAAAATCTAGAGTTAAAATATTTACATGGGAAATGCTGAAAAAGTGTTTGATTTATTAAATTATTTGTAGAATGAATAATAAATATAATCCATGGTGCACACCAATGCTCCCTCTAATTTTCCGAAGGTTCTTTGGCCATGTTCGCTCCCTATACCTCCATGTTTCCCTGTCTCCCGCCAATTGCTTTGCTTCCTCCCATGACATGCCAGCATCCCTCAGTTCCGCCGAGTACATCCTATGGATAGTACCCGACGGACGTCCGGGACGCCGGAATCCCAACGGTCGAAAGAAAAGGCAGGCAGGATTAAGGCTTTCCAAAGGTTATGTGTGCAACTTTGAAAGGAAATTAAAAAAATTGTGCGCCACATAACGGTATTTAGACCTACATAACGAAATGGCTATTTTTTATAGTGACAGTAATTAACAACACTATATGATGACAATTAATTTATTCTGGTGGTGGTAAAGCTGGCGTAACTTTTGTGCGCTCTGTTCGAATGCATGTGCGCGCGCTCGGCGAGATGTGTGCGCGCGCACAGCTTAGAGGGAACACTGGTGCACACTATTTGCAAACATTTATTGTATCAAGCTATATAACATATCAGCTCGACGTGGTTAGAGTAACAAAGGCAGTCACTGATTTCTGAAAACATCCATATATCAATAATTAATGCTTACAACTGCAACAGGTGTTGGGACGATTCTAGAAGCAAACATGATTTAAATAAAAAAATACCACTGACCTTATATGACAATAGCAATTGATGCAAGTAATGAGAATGTCCCGGTTTTGGTCTTGATGGACACAGATACCATTTTTCCCAATGACAAAGCACGTTCCTCATAACACCGCTGCAATGCCTGAAATGTTGCAAGTGAGTACAAGATAAATTATATTTATGAAATATGATAATAGTACAGCATTGAAATAACATTTTTCAAGTAACCGATCCAAAAAAAGTCTTAAATTTGATTTGATTGCACTTTCAGTTGAAATCTTAAATTGTATCAATAGGATATCCGTACTCACCGATTCCATACTGTTCTCCTGTGACCTCGCCATTTTTGTATTTTAACCTTTATCTTGTCCTCTATGGTCTGTCTCAACTGCTGGGAGTCTTGCGTGTTGTAAACGTAGAGAGGATCTTCAGCGCTGCTGTAAGATAACAGCCCAGGCAATGCTGCCGGGCACGTGACCCTACCACCTTTTTGAAACACTGCTCGCCAATCAGAAGTGTCACTTAAATTAAATCTGATTAAGTCACACCTCTCCACCGGCTGAATGTTCACCCATATCTGTAAAAAAATACATTCATGTGAAACAAGCAATTTAAATTGTATCTCTTTATTTTATAGCACACTAGTTTATCATTTGATATTAATTGAGGTCATCAGATTCTATATGAAGGGAAAATTACAGGATGTTTGAGAACACAGTCGAGTCTTTTTCGATAAATAACATTATTTTGATTGTCTGATTAGCAGTCGGTTTTTCCACCGGTTGTCTGCATTGATAGTTGTAAAACCTTATCTGAAATGGCATTATTGGTGGCGTAGAAGACAAATGTTTTACATTAATTTAACCCTCCAAGTACGAGCGTCACAGTAAACACCGTTTTCTATTGATCCCACTATTCATCCTTTTTCTACCTGAATAACGTTGCGTTCACTCAAATTTGGTTAAAAATGATACAGACTTCAGTTAGTCATCAGCCGCAGGAACGGAAACGATCACCAAAAGCACATGCGATTTTTTGAATTTCCGTTTATTTTTAATGGACTTTTTGAAACTGTTAGCTATTTTTTTATGAACACATAAAATTATTTACAGTTCTTTTACAAAAATATTTGTGTTTAAATTATACTGGTCCAAGGAGGTCAAATAATAAATATTTTTAAAAAAATCACGTTTAGCTATATTTCAACCCCGAATAAATTTGCATGCCCATACGGTCAAGCTCGTCCTTACTACTGTCCGTACACAATATTACACGGTAATAAAAGAATGAGCATGACCATATAGTCATCCAAGGTTTCTATACAACGACTTGGCGTTTTTTTTTTAAATTTTTGTAAGGAATAAAAGTTATCTGTGACTTTAATATGGCTTAAAAAAAAAAAATTATCGAAAAAAAGCTCTTGTCTGGGGGTTAATGAAAATTTCATAAACATATACAACCATATTTCAAAGAAGTTTATACTCATTTTTATGGTAAAGTGATCCCATAACGTTACACCTACAAACATGTTTTCATCTGTTGTTCCAGTCTTTGGATTGATCCAAAGCAGTGGCTTTTTATAGTTATATGTACATTTTCATTTTTTTCTCATAATCATACGTTACATCTAGGGATTCCAATCTGGATATATTCGGCCCTTTTTCAACTATTCGATATTCGGATATTTGGGGAAATATACGAAAGATCACATCACAATTTCTTCACATTTAAAGAATAATTATGAATTCCCCAGGTAGCGGTGTTTTTTCCTTCACCCAACTCGGGTGTTATCAATATCTTTTTGCGTGCAAGTTATTCTTTGTTTTTTTAAATCAAAGTTTTAAAAATATTTTGTTTATGGTATATTTGGATCAATTAAAAAAATAACAGACACGTTAGACGTGTTGTTTAAAGCACTTCTAATATTAAAGCCAACGTCAACTGCTATTAAACAAGTATTTTCAACGCCAGGAACAATTAAAAACTAAGTTAAAAACAAATTTAAAATATGAAACATTTAATGCCCTATTTTTTTTAAAATACGCATTTTTGAAATTTGAATAAATGGCTTTTATTACAAATGAGCTCGTTTTTAATGTAGGTATTATTTAATGTAATATTTTAGTATAAACATATAAGGTATGTATATACTAAAAACTATCCGAATACATCCGGATAGTTTCAGTTTTACTATTATCTATTCGCCCTTCTGAGCCTATAATATTGTGGTACAATCACCAGGTTCGCTCTGAATTAAAAATTTGCATGAGTAGGCTGCATGAACAGAAAAAATAATCCCAATAAAACAATTAAATCGTCTGCAAAGCACAAAAAAGGAAAGAGACCCGGTGCATGTACAAACATTGTCATATGTAGGGAATCCAGTCCCGAGCCAAAATGTTGATCCCGGGATTTCGGGATTAGAATTTTTCGATCCCGGGATCAGTACATTTTTTTTAAGAAATAAAAATTGATAATATTGGTGAAAAATAAATTTATAAAAATATTGTATATGATATAACCAGCTGTGGCCTGCCAATACCTTACCAAAAAGCTCTCTTAATCTCAGTTATTTGCGATGTACAGGTGAATGAGTGGATTTTTTTATAAAAATATGCGCCATAATTATTAAACGAACGTTATATGCATACATTATGTAAAAATACGCAATATAACTTAAAATAATTAATGTCGATAGCTGAAAAAAGTATCTACCTACTTCAGACTGCAAAATTGAAGAGTTCTTAAATTATCGTGGAAATACATTCTCAATAATTTAAATATTTTAATCTATGCCCGAAGTTAATACAATATCATCAATTGTTTCGCCATTTAGTATACGGTTTTATTGTGCAAAAAACCAATAAAACATATTTTTATAATTACCATATCCGGCGAAGAGTGCTTTTGGAGAAAGATAATTTTTTACAATGAAAATATTAAGAACATTCAATAGAAATAGTCAAAGTGAGAATAGATTTTCAACTCTTGCAATAATATTAGTTTAAAAATCTTTTACACAACATATTAAACGAAGTGCGGTTATTGATGACTTTTGTAAGATGGAGGGAGTGTTAAATAAAATAAATTTTCAAAAAATAAAAACATTTAAAAATTAAAGTTATTGTTCTCCTCCCCTCTTTGCACGCCACTGATATTTATCATATTGTTCTTATAGAAACTTACCGAAATAAACTTTAGTTGACATGTGTTTTTTTTCTAAACTAATGTACATATAAAAATAGAACAATAAATCACGCAAAACAAACACTACCATTGATATCTGATAACATTCATTAAGGTATTGAAAATATAATATAAAAATTAAGATATTGATAAGAAAAAATATTTAAATGTGAAGCTTAACAATAAATATTGTTTTTGTTATCTTCAAATGCATTCAACTATTCATTCAACTAGCATTCAACTATAATTTACTAAAGTATAATTACTTTTCATTCTGTGTAATTGTTATCGCAAAGGATTTAAAATGGGATTTGTTTATTATGTGTGTGAACATCCGTTCAACTTGAAAACCAACACGTTTCTGTTTGATAAGTAAATCAATCCTGAAATTTTCGGGATCATATCTTCTAATCCCGGGATTGAAATGTATCGAAAAATGGACGGGATCCCGGGATTGGATTCCCTAGTCACATGGCTTTCCATACGGGAGAATTCTGGTAATAAATTTTCCTTAAAAATGAATGATTTAAGTATTTTTAACATTATAAAAAGTTTCATTTGATTTCAATAAGCATAGCTATACTGTTTTAAGTAAGCCCTGAGGGAAAAATAAGCGGGGTACGGGGATCATTTCCCTTGATTTGGGCCAAAGTTTAAAGTGTTAAATGCCATATGTCAACTTCGCAAAATTTCCACATGAGGTATAAAATAGTACAATAACTTACATTTTCATCGTTACAAACATAGTGTACTTTTCGCAAAGGACAAAATGGATCCTTAGTGTCATACTTCAGACCTGTCGTCGCATCATATAAATAGTATTTCCAATTGTTTTTTACTTTCAGCGTTAGCGTTTTTAGCTTGTATGTCTCTTTCTTCAATCCAACCTGTTGACTTATCTGGTTTTCTCTGAATAACACATAAGTCGATAATCCCCTTGGCAGAGCGTAGCCCGATATAAACCAACAGTCGATTCCCAATTGGAGAAAATAATTCATCAACAGTATTGTGTGGTCAATCATAGAACCGCACCCCAGACGGAGGGTTTGCTGCAATAGATTCAAAATATATAATCTGCTCCTTATCCTAAACTTCTATTAACGTTTTTAAAAATGATGTTTATGATTTTTTTGTCATAGTAATAAATGAATGTTTAATTTAAATTCAATTATAAGATACTCCTTTGTTTTTATATACGCTAAATAAAATTGTTATGAAAAGTTATTACAAATCAGGTCATCCTGTTACATATACACTTCCTTCTATTCCATCACCATTGAAGTCTTGGGCTTCTTGCAATTGGGTGTCAGACTATTACATATTTTAGCTGGAGTTATTGCGGTGTCATATAAAAACTTTGCATTTCTTGCCAGTTTTGTAATTTATAAGGTGAAGTAAAACTAGTCCTAAATTTGCTTTTTTAAAACTAGGGTAAGTACCAAAAGCTATACTTAATTTTTTTAAGTAAGAATATTGAAAGCTTACCACTCCAGAGAGCGCAACACAATGATTGCCTAAATTTGTATCAAATAGTGGTATCATGGAAACGAATCGTGTGCATATTTGCATCTTGTAATAAATAGAATTCTCCGACTCGTCTTTCAAATTCTCATCTAAGCTTTCTATTTCAAATATTTTCGTCATTCTTGTGTGGCTTCTGGTGTCACCCATATTTGTAGAAAATGATTTTATGCTCTTTGTTGCCAGATCATCTTTTTCCGGCAGGGTTTTTATGCTTTTCCGTCTATTCGGTGTAGAATTCTTCGACGAAATAGATCCTTCGAATTGCAAAGCGTGCATGAACATATTACGAATGCAGTCAGCAAATTGCGGCAGAGAAAGTGGTTGGAAGAATCTTGTTATGCAAATATTTTTACCGCTGGTGTCTAAAATCAGCATGTTCAGTTTCCTGCTCGGGAACTGTGATGTATAAGTTTCAGCAAATCCTTGGAGGTATTTAATCATGAAATCCATTTCGCTCGATTCAAAGTTTTCGCATGATATTTCCAATATATCCAAACACTTCGGAAACAGTTCTAAATACATTGAGATGTAAATGCCATCCCTCTGTTTTAAATTAACATCCTTTTTCATGGTATCAAAGGGTAGATGCGATTTACTGTATCGTTCATCTGAACCGTTTTTATAGCCAAGCAATTCTGGAGGTGAATACATCAAGAATGTACCTTCAATCTATTAAAGAAAAGAACAAAAAATGAAATCAATACACATGTAAAAATACCATGTCCGGAATGGGTGGAAGAAATTTTTAGATATCCCTGCCATCAAACAAAAATCTAATAAAAGACTTTTAGTACTTTAATTTATTTTCCTTATCAGTTGATAATGCTCGTGAGGAGCGAAACCGGTCCTGATCAAATAAATTTTAAGTGGGAAAAAGTACAAAAAATCTTTTATTATTTTTATTATAATGCTATTCCACCAAGTATTGATAGTGAACACCTTAAAAGTAAACAGAAATCTATTGAAAAAATCAATTCATGAAACTGTCCATTCTGAGATTTCAACCTGTGAGTGCTGCGACAGAAGCCAACGAAATTGACCATGTACCCCTAGCGTTAATAAAACTTATTATACAATCATGTAATAGTTACAAGTTAAATTACGGTCCAAAAATTGGCATGAACGTTTGCTTCAAAATGAAGAACAGTATTTAAGCTAAGTTTCCTTGTAAGAGGATGAAACCGACTCCACAAATAAATTCTCTAACTTTGACATAACTTTATGACAATTATTATGGTGCCAAGGGTTGTATCTACCATCCTTTTCTATATATATATATATATATATATCCTTCTAACAATGTAAAGCCTGCTTAAAAAGACTTGAAATATCAAAAGAAATTATCGATTTCAAAACATGATGGGCAGGGGCTCTTCTCCACAGGAGTTTTTTTTTTCCATATGAGTTTCATTTTTTGAATGGCTTGAAATTCACACTAGATAGATGCAACCAAGTCTACATGACTAACAAATGCAATTTAAGATTGAATAATCTTGCGCAATTCTCCTGTTCGTTTTTCAAGTCTAGACATTCCGATAGCAAGTGGTCAATGTCCTGAATTATATTTTGAGAGGAGGAAGAATCGTGTAAACTATTTAACGAAAATGAAATTGTACCTTAGATTCAGAAAACACGCATGACAACGATATCTTCAGGGATGACAGCCAATTAGCACTGTATTGACAGTGAACAGTTGTATTTTCCAATCTGTCATCGCCAACAAGATCCTCTATTTGCTCGTCAAACAAATTGAATGATATTGTAGATGATGTATTATACCTTGAAGAAATAGAAGGTATATAGCTTAATACAAATATAGAAGAAAAAAATTACCCACAACATCACTGTATGGAACGAATATCACTACAGGTAGTCTTAGACGTACAACATTTCGCATTAACAACTAGAGAAAATAGCAATCTGAAAAAAAAGGCGTATTATCATAATGCGAAAATAAGTGTATTTTAAAACATGAAGAAAACTTTCATTTACGTAAGTTGTTTTAGTAAAAATGACGAAAAAACCGATCACGCTGATTTCCAAGATACTTCATATGATCATTTTATTTTACACCTGCCCACCTAAGCATTAAAAGTCTTTATCGCGACACCCCTTGAAAAGATATTGAACACTCAATGATTGGTACTATTTAATTGTATCCAATTACTATCTTGCAACAATTTCCTTTCATTACTTCAGGATCTGTTTAATAATCTAATATGAATGTTTCTTCAGACTTTGAAAAATATTTGTTATTCAAACAATTTATGGTATTCAGTTTTAAGAGATTTGACATGACCATGATAAGCTAGGCAGATTTGTTTGCCAATGAGTTATTCTAAATTTCTCTACATTCTAAACAAAAAAGACCAAGTGAAATCATATTTACTTGATGTTTACGCATAGCTGTTCATTCCATGTTGGATTATTTCCAACTGCTGTTGATGTTCTCTGACTTTTTCCTTGGCAGCTCACTCTCACAAACGGTTTCAGACTTATCATTCTCAATTGAACTAGATAAAAATAAACAATTAACTCTCACAGTAATTATGTTTTCATATTGTATGCAAGAAGTGCATTGAAAGAAAATTGGACTTGTACGAGTAAAAATCAATACCATCATAATTATTGATGTTGGATGTGGTCGTTTGGACATCTTCCAATCTGTTGGGAAGTTGAAAGGCTTTAAGTATGCACACTCTCAGGGTGAAGTCATTTGCAATATTGCTAATCTTCGGCGTAAAATTTGACTGACTTGTTTGATAAAACAGTGGACGCTTCGGACTCAAGAAATCTCCTGCAATATTTCTGAAAATAAAGCAAACAACATTTAGTTGAATCGATAACTGCCAGTTTCTACTGCCATCAAGTAATAAATCATTACAAACTCACCCTATTCCGGGATATTTAATGTTTGTAATTATGTCACTTAGCTGTTTATCGCTGTTAAAGTTTTTTTTCTGAAGCAATAGATGATCATTTACTAATTGAAGATAACGAATACTAGTTCTCCGTTTCAAATCAATAGGATCAAATAGGTTAGTTATCCGAGATACATTATCTAGAACACTCTCTCTCGGTCTTCTCGAATATTGATCTACTATGGAACTAGTAGATGCAAAGTCATTATCGATGGGTGCCTTTTTCAATTCATTACGAATATAATTCTTCTTGCCGAACACTCCGAATATTTTTGAAATATCCAAGCAATCTTCTTTTATAAAATTGAAATTTAAAAAATTATTTAAGTAGAAATGTTTCGACTTCATCGATTTATCTAAAAATTTATTGTAGAATGTAAAAAGATAAGCATTTTCTGGATCATTGGGATCCAACAGACTCTCGAAGAGATGCGATAGAAGTTCAGTGTTGAAATTTTGTTTTATGTTGAAGTAATCGCATAGTGCCACATGATTATCGGGACGCTGCTCGATAAAGCTATCATTTAATTTTAAGTCAACAGTGATATCAACCTTTCCACCGCATTTTAATTCTTCGTCAGTCTCAAACTCCGATTCGATAAATTTATTGAACTGTGGGTATTTGGACTTAATGTAGAGAGAAACAGAGTTGCAGGAACCTATCCCATAATTTAAAGATTCTTTTTTTGGTGTAAATTTAAATGTCGGTTTACTATTAAACACGTCTTGAGTTTTAGGAACGTGCAGCAATACTTCCGCAGTTTTGTTTATCGAAGTGAATGAAGTCTTCTCATAAATCAAGAGCAGGATCATCGACGGATGCTCGGTTAATTTCAAAGAATATTTTTGATTCACATCTACGACAAAATCTTCACTCAGTTGATAGTCGTCAGTTTGACAGACAAATTTATTATTTACACATATTTTCATAAAAACTTTTGTGCGGTTCACAAGACTCCTCCGCTTGGTCTCACTTGCAGAGCTCGTAAGGGGTGCTATAATATCTTTATTTCGTTTTAAACTAAATAACAACAGTGGCTCTTCTGGTAAACGATGACATCTGCACATTTCATCATAAAGTTGTTTTCTTGTTTTTTCATCATCATAAGAAAGAGTTGGCTTATTCTGTCTTTCAACACTTTCACCTGATACACTCTGATTATTCTCCCTCTTCCGCTTTGCGTACTCAGCTTTCTTTATGATATACTCACATTTGATTTGATCTTTGATATCGTTTAATTCGTCTTCGAACTTTTCCTCCCATTTGATTCTTTCTTCATCAAAATTGGTATCTATTTTACTTATTTCCAACAAAACACTGGTATTTGTAAAGTTCAGTGTTTTACGAACCGCTTTTATAAATTTCCATAAATGTATCATTTTTTTACAGAGCATTCTTTCTCTCGTACCTTCTTTCAATCTTAATTTTCTTAATTTAGAAATGTCACTTACACATTTTTGGAAAATCTCATCCTTATAAACCGTTTTATAATCACCATCCCCTGTTCCTAATATATAATGCTGTCTTTCTCTTTTTATTTTCCTTGAAGCTATCAAAGCCTCATCTAGCTGTTTTTCTTTTATTGAATACTGACTCGAGAGATATATATTGTGCACTTCAATCAGCTTCTGCAATAACACATGCTCGATTGAAAATAGTGGATGATGAAGAAATTCTATCTTTCCAAAACATATTTCAATATCATTGTTGTGCTGAGACGTAGTCACTATCGAATGTCCATGTTGGGGTATAGCTTTTAGATAAACGGGCTCACTAAAAACTGTCTCTAGTTCCACTTCTTTTTTTTTTATATATTTAATTGTATTATCAAAAGTACGGACAGGATCGTCCTCCATTATTATAGAACCGTCTGAATCAAACCAGTCACTGAAACAAAGATGTAAATATGAATTGAATTAAGATTTTAAGCCTTACTCAAATTGTATTTTTTATAGACATATAGTTAGGATAGGGTGTCTAATATTTGAAATTAGTAATGGTCAGAAAATGTGAACATCTATCTATTATAAATATAACCCTGCAGTATAAATATTTCTACCATGTATTTGCTGGTAAAAAAAATAATGATAAGTGAAAGCATTTTTAGATACCTGGCATCTTTCAAATGACTCATAGCATTTTTCAGGTGGTCCTTTCGTTTATTATAGACTGGCTTTTTTCCACAACTGATTCCTTCATACACAGGATTTACTTTTAATGTGAATTCTCTGAGCGATTTCTTTGTGCCATCCCAAAATAATGAATCACTGGAAACATTTTCATTCCATTTTGTTATAATCAAAGGTGTTACATTGCTTGATATATTAATTTCCGTATCAAAATATGACAAGGCAGTTTTCTCTTGCTTATTTGATTTCAACGTAGGAGAAATTTTTTGATCTTCATGGCTTTTAATTTCATCGTCAACATTATCCTGTGATTCAAAAATTTTTTGTGGCTCAATTTTTTCATCTGTTAAAACTAGTGGAGCTTTGCCTAAAAAAAAGTCATCATCCTCCTTGAGCTTTTGCTTTAATTTTTGAGAAGCAACTTTTACCTTGGTATGAAGATCCATGTCTTGCATAGCTTTTTCAATGTCATTTTCCTGACTTTCTCGAGGGAAGAAATCAAAAACATTTTGACTTTGTAACGCTACGCCCTGTCTTTTATGTTGAGAGTGTATAGATCTTGCCTTTATGAGTGATTCTGATGATTTTTGTTTAACGCTTGTAAATCTATCTTTTATTTTGTCTCGAAATGTTTTCTTTACTTCATCTGGACTATCATCCATTTTTGTTTAAAAATAAAAATGCCTTGAGTCATATAATATTTTATATTGTGTTGTGATGATTATGTCTGTTTCTGTTGCTATAGCAACAAAGTTTCTTTTTGACTGAGTTTTTTTAGTAGCATGATACTTTGTATGGTGAGTTACTATACCCATGTATTATCATAATATGATACATGATAATAAATAGAAGAGATATTCATTTTTCTGCCCAAATTGATCAATTAGTTATTTATCTAATTTAGTAAACATTTCAATTCTTTTCAATTTTTTTTAGTAAATAACAAGATTATGATGAGTCATTTTATTGACAAAGAAGCATGCAATAGTTTTAATATGTTTTAAAAAATACATCTCGAGCTTTCGAAATTTCAATAAAATGTGATAAACAATAAAGTTTTCAAAGTATTATATAAACTGTTATGAAAATATTTTACAGGTAAATTTTATTATTATAATTATTAGAAAACTATAAAGAAGCCATTTCTACATACTGGACCATTTATTCTTATTAGAGCATGTTTTATTTTAAAAGTAATTGTTAATATTCCGTATGAGAATATAACAAATCTCGCGGGATCATCAAAAAGTCACGCGGGACACATTTTGTGAATCCCTGATTCAAGGAATCTTTTTTATTTTTCGGCGACAACTTTGTGAAAATTCAGTATTCATATATTTTTTTTAAGAAAACATGTCATTGTTATTTCACTGGTTTTACTAATTGTGTTTTGTGGCACGTGTTCCGCTTCTTTTGAAAGATATCGCTGTTTTCTGGCAATTAAATATTAAATTAAATTTAAAGTCTACCTACCTATTTCCATAAAATAAAATATCATAAACTAATATACCTACCACAGCTTCGTATTAGTTGCGTTTTTTAGTGCAATCTTTGTATATATCGAACGCAATATTGTATTCACTCGAGTGCCTCGAGTGAGTTATCTCTGCTCGAGTGTCAGATCGACGGTCAATGTCACTTGATTGTAATTGTTCTTGCCCAAGCTCTTGGCAGTATAACTCGTCTCGTAAAGACATTTTCTCGTTTATCACTAATTGAAATTATAATCATTTGGAAATGTCAACTGCCGGTAAAGTTATAACATGTAGAGCGGCGGTTGCATGGGAGGAAAAGAAACCTTTATCGATAGAAACAATCGAAGTCGGCGTTCCTCAAGCCGGCGAGGTGAGACTGCGAGTGACGGCAACCGGTGTCTGTCACACTGACGCCTACACCCTCTCCGGCGCCGACCCCGAGGGACTGTTCCCTGTGGTATTGGGCCATGAAGGGGGCGGAATAGTAGAGAGCATCGGGGAAGGAGTGACCTCTGTCAAACCGGGAGATCACGTCGTGCCGCTGTACATACCTCAATGCAAAACGTGCAAGTTTTGTTTGAGCCCAAAGACGAATCTGTGCCAAAAAATTAGGATAACTCAGGGCCAAGGATTCATGCCGGATGGCACTAGCAGATTTTCATGCAAAGGACAGAAGCTCTACCACTTTATGGGCTGCTCCACCTTCAGTGAGTACACGGTTGTTGCGGAGATTTCTATTTGCAAAATTGCTGATGCGGCACCTTTAGATAAAGTCTGCCTGTTGGGATGCGGAGTTCCAACCGGATACGGAGCAGCTCTCAACACGGCCAAAGTGGAAAAAGGCTCTTCGTGTGCCATTTGGGGCTTGGGAGCTGTCGGACTTGCTGTAGCCATGGGATGCAAAGCGGCGGGTGCCGGCAGAATCATTGGCATCGATTTGAATTCGAGTAAATTCGAAATCGGCAAAAAGTTTGGAATCACAGAATTCATTAATCCAAACGATTATCCTGACAAATCTATCCAACAAGTTTTAATTGATTTGACAGACGGAGGTCTGGATTACACTTTTGAATGCGTCGGTAATGTCAATACCATGCGAGCAGCTTTAGAATCTGCCCATAAAGGATGGGGAGTGTCTGTAATCGTGGGAGTAGCCGGTGCTGGTCAGGAAATCAGCACGAGACCATTCCAGCTCGTCACCGGTAGAACTTGGAAAGGCACAGCTTTCGGAGGATGGAAAAGCCGAGACAGCGTTCCAAAATTGGTTGATGACTATATGAAGAAAGAAATACTCCTAGACGAATTTGTGACGCACGATTTGTCGTTTGCCGAAATCAACAAGGCCTTTGACTTGATGCACGAAGGAAAAGCCATTAGAGCAATTTTACATCTTGATTGATATACTCAATAGTCATCCTGTCTTCATTGTGTCCTTATTTAGTTTTTAAAAAATGATTGATATCCGTAAATAAAACTCTTTTTGATAAATAAACTCTTTATATAATATTTAATAATCTCTTATTTACATTTCCAAAATACATAACATTACTCAATACTTTTATTTTATATTTGTAGACTGTTTTTCAAATGTTTCTGGATAGAGTGCTGTGTAGAGTTGAACATAAGTGTCACACTGTTCTCCTGTAAAATAAAAAGTACATTATCAACATGTAATAAAAAAAAATATAGTTAACTTCTGCAGACAGAATTAATAAATGAAAAAAACATGTTTTGAACTGTTGCACCACTTCCTAATTAAAATCATAGGTTATAAAGTCTTCACTTATCATACATATCTTAGCCGAAGTGTTCAACATTAACAAAGAAATATTAAAAGGAAGTCAAAACAAAAATTTGTATTGTCGGATTTTCAAATTTTCTTTTGTAATACTGTATTCAATTATACTTGAAGGTATATGACTTTTTTCCGTTGCTATGGCAATCAGCTGAAATTTGTTGAAAACAAATTAGTAAATCAGAAGGATTCTATGATTGTATCTATGGTAATTAATATCAAGCGTAAGAAACAATGACGAAGATGATTTGTTTTTGGGATAACTGACTAAAATACAGTGTACATTGTACGCAGTAATAAGATTAGTAAAATTTTGTTTTTTACCACGTGTTTTTTTTTTCAAATTATAATTAACAGCTTAACGACCGCACTTTTTATAAAATTTCACCTGGCGAAATAAAATTTTGCGAGAAATTCGCAAAAATTGTAATTTTACTAAATTCACTATAATTAGTTAACAAATTGAGATGTCTTTAGCAAATTTAATATTCTTAGCTTCCAGATTCTTCGCCTATACATAATATGTGTTCGCCGGCCAGCAACCTTTGTTTTTCAAAGACTCAAATACGCGTCCACGGTCGTTAAGCTGTTAATAAGAAGTTTTCATTTGATGTACATAATATTGCCTAAAAATAAATATTCATTATTTGTTGAGACGACAAATTCTGTAAGTCGAATCACTTTTTTATAATTTTTTTAAATGTTTTTAAAACCGTTGGCGTAGATGACTAGATTGAATATTTTGCGATGGTAGCTGAGTGGTTAAACCAGAGCAAACAATAATATTGGCAATCGTTAAAATAAAAATTTACATTTTTTATTGCTCAAAATATTTCTCATTGTTATGTGTTGTGTTCATCCATATTCGCTCTTATGCAGTGTTTATGGAATCCTCGTCAAAAATCTCAATAGAAGTTTCAAAAACACTAAATTTCTCTCTTTCTTACCTTTGAAAAAACTCTGGGAGTTTCTGTTCATCCGGTTCCTATTCTCCAGCGCGTGGAAGACAGATATGAAAATGTTTACATCGCTCTGTGCAGCCGATAACAGTTTCCGCGCAGGGAGCGAATTCCAAACATTTGTAGTTTGTATCTGACCTATAGGTAACGGAGCTAATAATGCACTATATTGTTTGGCAACGCCGACCCCAGCGATGACTTCACCTCCACCCAGCAACACCTCTACGGCCTCCTATGGATCCAAAAAAAATAATAATTAACATTACATTTTTTCCCCCATGACAACATTGATAAAACAACATAACCTTTGTAATACAGTTTTTTTTATCACTTGTTAGTGCTGACCAGATTTTCTTGAAACAAAAAAAAACATAAGAGAACACAATTTTCAAACAAAAGCAGTTACACATAACAGCAAATTGTTTTGATGCTTAAATATATAAAATGGATTTCTTTAACTCGATGGTTGTCACAGACGAGATATCTCATAAATTTTTTCATGCTCGACAGGCCAAAGACGAGTTATCTCGTCAATAACTAATTAAATTAATAGTTGCAAATTATTACTGCTAGGTAATTACTATCAATTACCTACGGCTACTAAAAGGTTAATATTATTCAAACAATTCACAGAAAGATTATTTAATTCATTATGTACATTTAAGTATATTACAGAGGTGCGATCAATTTATTCTCTAAATAGGCTGTATTAACACATTCTATGTGAAAAACTGAGATATTAGAAATGTGATCACAGAATGCAATAAAAAGTAATCTCAATATAGTAAAGGTGGAGCTTACTGTCACAAACTTTGTACTGTACGTGTGTATTTTATATACTGCTAAATTTTCGTTTACGGAATTTTTTGTATCTTTGAGTCAGGGTTTCCCAAACATTTTCTGGAACACTTCGCAAGTCCGGAAAATATAACGGAACACTAAGCTGAATTGTCAAGATTTTTTTAAAACTGTTGCAGTGTATAATACCATTTCAATTTTTTTCGGAACACCTACTCTGGCTCGGCAGAACATAGTTTGGGAAACCCTGCCTTAGATAATGGCGCATCTGGTTAAAGTTAATTTCTGTAAACTTTAATGCTGCCCGTAGTGAAATCTACTTGTCAGTTTTGCTTCTTACGCTATCCAATACAATTTACAAATTTAATCTGCATCCCAAAGTAAATAAATAGTAATGAATAAAGTAGCTGAGATGTTGTATGTAAAAATATGAAGTGACTGAATATAATAATTGTCGTTTGGAAATAAGCATAAAGTAATGCATCGAACTATCATGTTTGTTTACTACAGAAATATTGAAAAGGTTACACTTCGCTTACAAAAATATAAATGCTGACCCCATTAAGGTTTATCAGTATTCCACTAGTAATAATGTTTTCTGAGATGTTTTATTTTTCAATAAAACACTAACAAGATTAAAAACATAGAGACTGAATTTAATAAAAATACATTTATCTACATTTAGCCAGCATTGCAAGTAAGGATTCAACACTTTTAGAATGATTTTCACATTCTAAGTTCTCTATTTTGTAGAGAATACAGATTTATGACATATATAAAGATATTTTACCAACAAAAATGATCATCGATAGAATTGGTATTTATTTGATAGAACTCCATTATAATAAGGAATAAAAATAGCCAGAAAAACTGTTACCGTATGCATAGTATTCAATGTAACTATAGAATGTTGGCATGACTCGAAAAGAACTAACACGAGTGAAAGTGAATTGCAGAAGTACCATGTAAGGAACGGAAATGTTGGCAGTGCATATCGTTATATTAACAGATAATATTTGATAATCCTTGTAGAATTAAATCTATCGTTATAGTTTACTCAACTACACTATTTGCTACCCATATATACATATGGCATCATATGACTCTGTGTATGTAAACATCATTCAATATTTAACATTTTTTTTAATCCATGACCACTCCCAATGTCGAGCATATGGCCTCCTAATGGGGGTATCTCAGCAGAAGTTTTGAACTGTTTGTTACTCAGTCGCTCAACCTCTCTTTTTTTTCCTTTCTCTTGAATTCCTTACCTCATGTGCATTTAGTCTATGAAGCATATCTAATGCGAGCTGGTGGGCTGCCGGGTGGAGATTGGCTAGCGATAGTAATAAACATGCCAACGGTTTTGAATCCCCGATCGCTCCGTACTGCAGGAGCTGATGCAATTCTGAGAAACGGTTGTTTCTGACAAGAGCTCGTACAAGCATTTCTGTCAAGGCGTGCTGGGGAGATACTCCGTGTTTTGCCAGTGAACATAAATAATTAAGTACAACCTAAAAAAATATAATATTGACAGTCTTAAGTTAATTGAGGATATAAATTTCATAAAAAGTGTTGTAAGCGTTAAACCAGAGTTTCTTAGCCTTATTAAAGCCTATATCGAGACTATAAAATAGAAAATAATACTTGAATAATGTGTGGCGAGTCTGTATGATGCTGTAGAACATTTCTGTAGACATCTTGCTGCGTAATAACAACTCTGTGACATGAAGCTAAAAACTGTGAATTTTTAGGATTCACATCGTTTGACTGCCCAGAACATTGTCCTGTTTGTTTTGCCATCTCGGATTCAGCCCATTTCCTGTAGAAAAAAACACAATTTAAAAGGTAATATTCATGTTTAAGGATAGATAATTTAACAAGTACACAGAAAATTAAAAAAAAAATGATACATAACACTACGCACAGTGTTTTTTATCAAGTCCGAGCAATAAAAAAATATTGGCTAATATTAAATCATGAGACTAAATTTTACTTTTGGTCTACCTGTAAACCCAGTTTATTTTGTCGAAAATTTGCATCAGTTGGGCAAGATTATTTCCACCGTCAGCAGTCAAATCTCTCAATATATCGAATATCGTCGCTCTGCCATCGGTTCTTCTCAATAGAACACCGATAATCTTTTCCGGAGCAGCACATAACAACCCATTAGGCTTCAGATTGACATGCCATAGGCATCCAAGACGTGCGTCTATCACTATGTCCGGTTGAAAGACAACCCAATTTCCTGAATCTAATATAGAATTAAGGATGGATATCGGCACAATCGCTAAATAAAATAGTAAGTAAATAAACAAAGACACAAATTTTATAAATTTGAAAGGATACACATTTGGCATTGTTGGTCAGTTAGCGTCACAGGTTTGAGAGATTTAGGAGAAGCTATCGGACCGTGAATCATTATTGTACCTTCAATAGTTCCATCTTCCATTATATCAAACAGCATTGATGTTTGACTGGCCTAAAAAGCATACATCAATATATGAAAAAAATACTTAAGACAAAGGAACACATTATTGCTTCCCAATATTTTAGATGTTATATATTATTTATGAATTAAAGTAAGGGTACCTGATGATGTACAACAACAAGATCATCAACTACATTAATAGCAAATCTTCCAACAAGTCCAGTGCGAAACGCGTGCATTCGTAAAGTATTTCCAGATGTATCCAAGGGTATTGCCACAACTTCTGCAGGACATTCTCCCCCGTGTCGGAGTACAAGGCACCATGATGACTCGTACAACCTGGCACAGCTTACGTCACGTTCGCTTACAGCTCTGCCGCCTTCCACTGAAAAACATTATTTTGAATTTGATTCTGTGAAATCTTATAATTTATAATCTGAATTAATTTAATGCGATAAACCTACTTTCAACTCGAGGTAGTTTACTTATTGAAGAGTTGCCGAGCAAGAAAGGATGTAGATAGACGCCATTTTCACCAGCCAGAAGAGCAAGCTTACTTCGTGCACACCATGAAAACCATGAAGCACTGCGAATCAAATAAAACATTACCCATTTAAAGTATTTTTGATGGATCGGGTGATAATTTTGTAGAAATGTTGCTGAATAATTTCAACAATTTTAAATACACATGACATATTTATTATGAGTTACGGTAATAGAAAACATCAAGTCTTTGACTGGTTTGTAGTTAAGTTGTCAACATGCTTTCATAATTTAATTTTTTAATCGATTTATGGTCGTGTTCAAACACATGGATGCTCCTACCTATTTGAATCTAAAAAAACAGGAAATAACAAAGAAACATCAGCTTACTCCTAGCCTAGACGTGGAGAATCTGTTCATGTCAGAAGGTCGAATTATTTATTTGAAGCAGTCAAGAAACAAATATACATACATTATGTATGTATATTTGTTTCTACTTCACTCTATTTGTTACTTGAGTAACGGAAAACAATGAAACGAAATTTTTAGTTTCAGTCAAAAGGCTGCACTTTAGGAATAAGAACTATACTAGCTCTATCCTCCTTCAATCACTCCTTCCAAAATAAAAGTTGAGTAACTAAAACACAAGCAGTTCTTTTAAAACAGCTTCTGTCAAAATGCATCCGTTAGGAATTCATATGCTTTACATTAAGAGTAGAAACAAATCTTTTATAAATGTAATTGCGTTCAAGTGGGAATTAAAAGTAGGGAAGCACAGATCATCAGTTACTGGACAAGGCTGTTCTCCTTCTCTTTCTACGTTATGAAATGCGATTTTCAGTTTCGTGGATCAATACCTAAGAGCTGTTGATTTCAAACTCTTGAGTTGTTTTTTCTCTGCAAATACTTGAAGTAATTCGATTCCATGATCAGATATGAATGCGATTTCATTTGATTTTGTCCACACAAATCCCAGCAGAGACCCGTTTTTCCATTTGCAATTTTGTGAATACTCCGCCGTCGTAGGTGTCAAATTGTCAAAGTTCATAAAGTCTACACAAGACTGGGACCGTTGCACAGCAAGCACTGACAGGTCTGGAGAAAACTTTATGGATATCACAGGACCTTTATCTTCCATTCGAAACGTTGTGCAAGTGTTTTGATCAGGGCCCTTGACTATCACCCCGGTGACTCCACCCGAACGGACCGCGAAGACCTAAAATAAACAGACGTTTATGATACAATATCCAGTTTACATATCGGCATTAATTATCGAATTAATATTACCTGCCCATTTGTATCGTCAAAAAATACATTTGTTAGGGGACTGACGGAGTCGAAACGGATTGGACTTTCTGATAACTGCAAATAATAATCATTTGTTACTTCTTTTATTGTTGACATTTCGATTCAGTGACAGCTAATTTTATTTTGTCACTTTGACAGATCAAGTATCATAGAGTAAAGTAAGTTAGTTGCAAGTGGATAAGTTGGAAGATAATTATATTAATTAACTAGACATGTCTACTACCACCAAAAATTAATGAAATGATTATTTTTTCTTATATACCAAAATACTTGAGATAGAGACATTATTTTGTAGTACATAATAAAATATGGCAATATTGTCTTTACTTTTAGTTTGTAGCAACAACTAGTAGAAATGTCATAATAGATAATATACGTTTGTTTCGTTTGTTTAACCTTCTTAGTGCTTCTTAGCGAAGAACGAAACTTCCCTGGTTATAAAATATAATATATATATCATCCTTTTCAATTAAAAAATAACATTAACTTAAAAATGTCGAAGACCCTTTTGGTAAGACACTTTTCAAGTGACCTGGAAGTGTCGGAGAGAGAAGACTTCTTAAAGCATTTTGGCGCTGAAAAAGTGTGGTTCATAAATTCAAAAAGTCACACGGCTTTCGCATCCTTTCAATCACAAGACGCTGCCGCAAACGCTCTTTTGCGACTTCATCAATTAGAAATTCTCGGCAAACGTATTTCGGTGGAATATGCTCGTGACATAAATAATGCTAGTGATCATTCACAAAACACTAAGAATAATGATTCCAAATTTGCGAACGAGTTCCTGAATTTAGTCAACAGTTGGAATCCTTCCGTTGACTTACTACAGCCGCCTCCACCGAATTTGTGTTATAACTATCCAAATGCGACCGGTGATATATTATTCAACATGCTCTTTGCGATAGGAAAAAATGTTCAATTGTATATACAAACTCTACATTTAATGAATAAAATGGGATTAGACCCTCCATTTAATCCCATAAACAGTGAAGTGCAAGACTATGTTACAGACTGCATGGATAGTGTGCAAATGAAATATATCCAAAAGACCGCACCGATAGAAATCATTTCTTTTCCTTTTCCGGAAGCATCGTCTGAAGAATCAGAAATGTCAACTAATTCTGAAGAAAGTGAGACAATACTCCAAATGAATATCAATAGACCGGCGAAAAGAAAATGTAAACTTAAAAAAATCAAACCGAAGCCGAGTGCTCCCATATCTAATGTTGGCACAAATAATAAAATCAGAAAGAAAAATATTTCTTATGACCCTGCAGAAGTGTTTGAATCTAGTACTATACAAGAAACTAAAAGAATTGAAGTCAATGTTAACAAAATTCTCATAGTTGACACAGTCGTCCCCGAAAATATTGGAACAATAGGAAAAATGATAAGTGTAGAAAAGCCTGAATCAAATCAAGCTTCGGAACCAATTACCAACATGTGTCAAGAATTAAACTTATTAACTAAAAAGGATCTCTTGATGAATAAACTTTCCTTAAAAGACATGAAAGTGCTGCCTGTGTTTAAAAATTACCACCCTGGTTCACCATCGATGAGACTCTATATTAAAAACTTAGCGAAGGAGGTTGTCTCTGAAGATATTGAGCGAATTTATAAAATCTATATAATGGACTGTGATTTCAAAGATGCCGAATTGTTTAGCGTCAGAGTTTTGCAAGAGGGTCGAATGAAAGGTCAAGCTTTTGTCACTTTTCCTTTTATTGAATTAGCACAAAAAGCTTTGAACGAAACAAACGGTTATATTCTGAAGAATAAACCAATGGTTGTACAATTTGCGAGATCAGCAAAGTGATAGAAAATTTCAGAATGTTATTTATATTTAAAAACCCATATGCTGTAATAGTTCTACTTTGTATATTTTTAGTATTTTGTTTACAGTATGTTTGTTGTTAACTTTATTTTTCGAAAGGTGTTTATTTTTGTAAAATAAACCTTTTTACCAAAAATTACGCCATGTTTCTCATTTCTTTATTTATAAATACATATTTAAACAGAACTGCATATCAGCATGCACATCAGGATACAAAATTTATAAAATTAGCAGCCTTTAAAATTTCCACACAGCCAACCTCTTGCCTTAGAGGGAACATTGGTTACAACATAATTGCATTGCATTTAATAACTTCGCAACAGCATGTGGAAAGTGAGTAGAGCTCTACCAACAGAAACTCTAGGTAAAAACTGTCTTTATCATAACACACTAACACAGAGCAACATGTATCTGGCAACCATTTGAAAACAGTCAAACACTATTTGTTGTATGATACACTGCGTAAAGGCTGTAAATGTACTGACTGGCTGGTGTTTTTCATCTTGCCTTTTTCCCTTCTTCGTTGCCTGTTTGATTCTCATTATTAGATGTCAGTGTTCTTTTCATTTTTACAGGGTTTGATGACGTCAACCAGGCAGGTGAGAAGGTGAGAGGTGGTGGAAGTAAGGGGGGCTTAGGGAGGTTTGATGAAAACGACGATATATCTATTAAAACATATTGACGATTATCTCGTTGCCCATTGCATACATTCATCAACTTGCTTTACCAAGTTTTCTTAAAGAAATAAGTGAATCAAATAAAAAAATATGTTTATTGATTAAAAACAATTTAATTTAATTTCTTCAATATAATACAACGCATTGTCATCTATATTGACACCAGAAGACCTATCATTACCAGATAACAGTGATTGTAAAATCGGTAGTACATTTTCAATTTCACTGCAATTATTTATGAGTGTATCTATCGTATTTTTAAGATGGGAAACTATATCAGATGTATTTGTCTCATTGGATAACAATATCTGTTGAAAATGCGCATCCACTAAAACTGATCCCCAGATGATAATTTTGTTTTCGTAATCCGCATCAAAAACTGTATTAAATGACGTGTCTTCAAGCAAATAATTCAAATACCTCATCAAAAACAGCATGTTATCAAATTCAAAGTGTTTTCGCAAGTACGGGATCATATTTTCTTTGACATACGGCAATCCCAAAATGAAATCTAAGAGATCCCGCAAGTCTATTTTACCAAGTAGAGCTGTTGTGAATTCCTCATTTGTCATTTTTGAAGCAGACTTCATATCGCATCTGTCAATGATGTACACAATCAAATTGACAAGAATATTCTCAGGCACATCAGTAAAATCTTTTAATGCGTTCTTTATTTGAATGACATCGTTTTTCTCCAACAATGAAGGCAAATACCGCAAACATATCTCCCTTTCCGAAATACCATTCTTAGCAAAATCATTCCATTTCTCTTGCGATTTCCACGGAGCTTTTCCTTGGCCCCAATCTGCGAGTAAAAGTGATTCAAAATCCTTTTCGTTTTTATGTGAACCGATCAAAGAGAATGTGTCTTGATGGGAGGATAAGATGTAAGGTATGACCGCCAAGTGTTGCGTTGATTCCAACAGTATGTACTCTTTCAAACACCACATTCTGGCACCGGTACAATAAAGCTTCAGGGGATGGCTGCACGAGTTGACACCGAATAATGCGTTGAATATCGATAAAGCCGCTCCTTCTTGGGCTGCATCAGCTCCATAAATAGCAATATGGTTATCCCCCATCCATGATAAACTGACTTCCAGCTGAGAACATATCCAGGGTACGTGACCAACTAGGACTCTAGTACTGTCCATCAAAGTTATTGAGAATAATCTTCCATCGGACCCTGGTAAACAAAACACAATAATTCTTATAGAGGTTAATACTTTGATATTTTCACCTTATTATAATGCGATTCATGCCGATTCATTTAATTTATAAAAGCAAAATGTACAATAAACATTAAAAGACCATAGAATCGGGCAAATTTTGTGCATCTTTAGGCATTGAAATACATGGACCAACTCGAAGTAATGCTAGTAAATAATTTTTATCATGTAGATCAGTGTTTCTCAACCTTTTTGAGAGCGTGCCCCCTTTTAAGTGTTTTTATTTTTCTGTGGCCCCCAAACCATTGTTTTGTCTTCTTATGAAAATTATAATTTTAAAAGCCCACCTTTTTTTATAGCTCTTCCGAGATTTTCGAATCTAGAATGCCAAAAAATAGCTGAGCGACGTCCGCCGTTATGCTCTTCCCTGTATCGTTTTATTAATACCCGTGGCCCGAAAACAGGGTTGTAAGCGACAAAACAGTAGAATAGATGGAAGAAAATAGACAAAATTTAAACTATTCAAATTCAAAAATCATTTATCGAAATTTAAAAAGGCAAGCAGTAAAAATAAAACTACAGTGGAACCCCCAATTACACAGTCCCGACTATAGTGTAAATGGGGGTTTTACTGTAGTTTATAAAACTTACACATGGCGTGAACTTGTGGTGGCTCAGCATCTGCAGAAATAGTAACTCCAGTGACTCTCCCACCTACCAACTCTTCTCTTTTGATTTCAATTCTGTTTGAGGTTTCCGGCAGCAGAGTGTTAATGTCGACACTCAATTCGCATGTTACTATACAATAGTTATCTGATTGTTTTGCAATATAGCACACATAGTCTGTTTCACCAATGGAGAAGATGGCCGCATCACTTATGATCTCCCCTTTCTCTAACAGAGCCACAGGTTCTACATTCTTCCTAAATTTCACACTATGTGATAACGTTGAACAGCCACCGTCTTCAAAGACCACAGTTAGTTTTCCAGACTGATCTTTAATAAGCCTGATTATTGCCTTTGAAAACTGTAACAAAAAAAAATTAGCAAGATAAAAGAATAGTAATGAGTGACATAACATGAACATAAATCAAAAAAATGACATTGTTGGTTCATATTGGGGTTTTCCAAACTACAGCCTGCAGAAATAGACATAGAAAACGAGTCACTTTGACTCATATCAAAGACTTTAATTTGTTTGGCCTCTCAGATTTGGTATCACAGTGTAATGAAAAGAAATGACACACAGTTCAATTTCTATTCTATTCTTCCCGAGTTACTAATTTACACACCAACAGTGCTATTGACAAATCATTGTTAGTGTGGGGAAATGTATCGTCAGTATACTGCCAGACAAGATCAGTCAAAAAACCTTGTTTTGAGATAAATGAGTTTTTCGAAAGTATTGAAATGTAGCGTGGCCACAAAAAATAAGACAATACAACAATTGGCCAAAATTTTCACAGCTTAAAAACGTTAAGTTGTCGTATCGTCTTTGGGTAGCCATAGAAATAAGAAATCTGTATGGCTAAAAAGCGTTTTAAGCGTAAAAAGTTTTTTATAGGTTTTTGTCAGTGATAACTACTAATGAAATTTACTTAGTTATTATTACTTCTTTAAATATCAAATAAATAAATGGAATCTGAGTGAGCTTGTTGTTGTCTGAGTGTGTAAAAATCTATCAATCTGCATTCACAACTCAAAAAACCCAATTTTGGACTAAACATTTTCTGTCAGTATACCAATGATATTTTCATAGAAGCAAATTTATAATTATAGATCTCAATTGTATATAAGCAAATAGGATTTTTAAAAAATCAAACACAAGCATAACTATGTATTTTGCCACTTAGCAATGAAAAGAGAAATTCACTGACTCCAGTGGTAATCACTGGTCCAGATTGAAGCAAAGATAATGAGATCAGTTTTAAAATAAGATGCAAACCTTCATTTTCTTCAATCCGTCGATAGTCTTTGCATCGACGTCCCAAGATTTAATTGTGTTGTCATTAAAAATTCCGACATATTTATTTGCTCCTTTATCATACATTATTGAAGCAGTAATCCGATCTTTTGAAGTCCAACATCCAATTTGTTTTTGATCTGAAAACTAAGCACAGGACATGTAATAAAAAAGGCAAAAGCACTCCTCTTTGATGAAATAAAAAACAAAGCCAATTAACCTCTTGTCTAGTTGTATTCTAGTAGGCAAGTTCGCCCACGCAGTTAGTTAAGAGAGCATCCCCCAAGAAATTAAAAACAATTTTCAAAATGTTTTTACGGACATACTGTCATAATGCGACAAGTGAATTGCTTGCCTTGAGATGTAACTTATGGCAAAATGAAATTTCAAATATGACATGACGCAAATCGAATTTGAGTGAATGAATTCAGTTAAGCAGTACTGTAAATAACATGTTTTAACCTCACCTTATATCTAGTTATAACATTTTTGCTAAGTGTTACGATTCCACAACCGACATCACTATCCTCAGATATGCCAATTAAGCTTTTGTGATCGATCAGAGGGCAAAGACTGTAATATGATCTCAACTGAGCCATGTTTAGTTATTTTAAAGATTTTTTTTATCGTAGCGCTTTAGACAACAACTCTGACGTTTCTTTACACCACGTGAAAAATAACCATGAAGTAATATAATTTGACATAGACAAATTTCTACTTGAATTGTGAATGAAAAAAAAGTAAGATTTCAATAAATTGATCATTCGCAAAAAAGTGAATTCTCATTTTTTAATGAAAACTATTTCCATATTGCTTTTATTGATTTTTTTTATCGGAGTATTTTTTTTTACTTATGGTCAATTCTGACAGTTTTTAAATTTGACATTTAAATGTAAACAACAAACTTATCTCGTGTTGCGTCGTGCCCCATTGATGAGTTGTCGACAATGTGTCATTTTTCTAAGCATCTTTAATTTACGACCATGTCTTCGCCTAAAAAGAAAACTGTTGCCGTAGTCGTGTTGGGAGATATCGGCAGAAGTCCTCGTATGCAATACCATGCACTGTCACTTGCCAAATGTGACTTTAATGTCGATTTGATAGGGTACACTGAATCGAAACCCTTAATTGAAATAATACAGCACGAAAATATAAACATTACTCCACTGGCCTCCGCGCCACCATTGGGGAGAAGTAAAATTATCAACTATATATTTAAAACATTATGGCAAACTATTTCTCTTCTATATACACTAATATTAAAGGGTCGAAATGATTATGTACTTTGTCAGAATCCGCCGGCAATTCCAACTCTTTTTGTCTGCTGGTTTTATTGTATTGTCTTTAGATGCAAACTCGTTATCGACTGGCACAATTACGCCTATAGTATAATGGCCCTCTCGCATGGTAATGAACATATTATCGTAAGAATAGCTAAAAAACTTGAATTTTTCTTTGGAGCCAAAGCTCATGCCAACTTTTGTGTCACTAATGCTATGAAAGAAGATCTTTCTCAACATTGGAATATTAGGTAAGAATGATATGTTCACTTTTCCCAGTATGTGATTGGATTCGAAAGCAATCCAACTTAATTCTTCTCCGTATACGCTTATCATGTTAAGCATTTGAGTTTTTCTATATGATAATTAGGGATATAAAGTAAACCTTTTAATACTTTGCCCACAATCTGTTTTAAGGTAAGAGCACCCATCGCCGCCACTACACCAACTACCGCCACCGTAAGAATGTTCTCGAAATAACAAGAAAACCGTTAAAATTTTCTCAATAAAATATATTGAACGGTTAATATGAATGCATAGTGATCACGTGTCATTTGTTGTTTTGTAGCTAACTGTATTTATTCCAACAGAAATCTCAGTCTTCTGCAAGGGCTCGGCGGTAAAGTTGTGATTTGGCATTTCGTTAAGCACTTTGTTAAGAAATGGTTAAATTTTATTTTTCGATTAAAAACAAAATTAATTGAATATGTATGAAAGTTACGTTTAGTTTGTAATAAATAACATATTCGGAACACTCTAAAGTAAGTTTAAATCTTTAATTAATATTTTTTAAGTGATACAAATAGAAAATATTGCGTGGCGGTGATTGGACCCATAAATTATTATATGGGAACCAAATACCGCCACCCCTGGCGGTAATAGAGTTTGAAAACATTGAATTTTTGAATGTAAATTATAAGTATTTAATACATTTTTCAAATATTAAAGTGAACAACACAAGTTATATTTGTGTTGGTCCAATCACCGCCACTTCTACTGTACATTGCTCATCCCGTAAAAGCATCAGCAAAAATATAGTGGCGGTAATAGGGCATTGGCCATGGCGGTGATAGGCTCCACATAAGCATATACAAAAATGCAAATTTATTTACTAACGTGTCTTTTCGACTTATTTATTTATTTATTTATTTAATTAACATTGCAAAAGGTTGACAAATTATAAATTTAAAACTTTTACAATGGAGAAAAAAAATAGTACAATTTAATATTAAAATCAGTAGAAAAAAAAATGGCAAAGAAGTCAACTGAGTAAGCTCCGACGAACTCTACTTTAATACATAAAAAATAGTATTCGTCGGAACTCACCCACGTCTACGTGGAATATGTCGACATCCGAAGCAATATTGTTGAACACCGTTAAAGCTCTCCCCAGTGGCATCCCCATTGGCAGGCTGGTTCTACACCTTGGGAGAACAAACAATTCATGTCCACGATTTCTCAAAAAATAATCAGGAACATTTAGATTCACATTCTCAAGAATGGTGGAATTCTCATTTTGGCCACGTATAAGTCGAAAGAAATATATGGCCAGATACATTTCTCTTCGAACATTCAAACTATTGAAGTTAAGCATGCCTAAGAGAAAGTCAGTTGGATAAAGCCATGGGTAATATCCATACACCCTCATATAGAGAAGTCTCAAAAATTTCTTCTGAATCTTCTCCACCATAAGGGTATATTTCGAGCATCTTGGGGCCCAAACAATTGACCCACTCTCAAGTCTGCTTCGTTAAGCTTGATAAACTTAAATATTGCAATATTTTTCATATAATTTATAAAGAAAATGATTAAATAAGCATAATTTGTTTCAAAAATACCAATGCCGTAATAATGTAATTGATAAAATACAGCTTTAATTTAATTGTCGGTAAAAGGAACCACAATCGGTAATTGGGTCATTATTTTACCTTAATTTTCAGATATTAAAAATTTATGAAATATGGTTGGCACAAAAAAATGTTTATACTCCGTGGGAGTTCCGTACTGGCAATAAGTAAAAAAATATAGTATACCACGTACCACATTGCGTGATAAGATTAGTGGTAAGTATAGGGAATGAGCTAAGTCAAGATTTCCAATAATAAAGCCTCAGTTACAGGACTCTGTCGCAGAACTCACCAAAACTCTAAGCAGAGAAAATCCATTTACTGGTGGAAGACCTGGAAAGAAATGGTTTAGCTGTTTTTTTTTAAAAGACATCCGGAATTGGTGCAAAGAGTTTCACAGAACCTTACTTCGGCCCGATCAAAATTAACAGAGAGAAACATCAAGAATTGGTTTAAAAAAATTAGGACCTACTGCCGGTATATAAGCACCCACGACTTACATAAAAGTAGTTTGATATTTGATTACTTATAATAAATACTTAAATATTTAATTTTTATTTTAGACGAGACATTCTTCGATATTTTAGAAAGCAAAATAGCGCCTTCCTTATTAACAGAATTTCAAAGTTCTTCTTCGGATTGGGACGGTGATCTTCAGCACAAAAGTTTATTTGAATTGTGGCACAAAATAAGCATCAATAAGGATCCGCTTTCTCGTATGACCAACGATGTAACCAATCTGGACGAAAGTTTTCGGTTCAAAGAAGGTGACGTTATTGACCTGAACGTTTTAAATGATGGTACAGTCTTAATAGCTGATGACAAAAAAATGAAAAAACTGGCAACCCCACAGAAGTAGCTGACACCAAATCCAGTACCTCACCAGGAAACTTCAAATGATACAATGTACCCAACGCCGTTTAAGAATGCACTGTATTAGCCAGAAGCTGCGCCACAGTCTAAAAAGTTAATAAATTTGAAGAAGGTCACTCCTGTTGTAGCAACTTCAAAAGAATTTCTTGCACATCTTCGAAATCAAAAATTGGACAAAGACATGAAAGAAAAGGATATAGCTGAGAGACGGCTGAAAAGAAAATTAAGATTCGATGGAGAGGCAGCAAAACAACAGAATTCTGCAAAAGTGGCTAAAGTACACAAAGAAATTATGGCATCATTTGATACTGGCGATTACGTTGTTGTGACCTATGAAGGCGAATTGTTTCCTGGTCTTGTTCTAGGTAGCAATACAACCGATAATGAAGTGCAAGTTAAGACCATGACAATGGCAGGGTCAAACTGGAAGTGGCCTGCGATCGACGATATTTTAAATTACCCTGTTGCAGATATTGTAAAAATTTCTACGCCAACGTTGACTAATATTAGGGGATTTTATTCCGTCCCAGAAGTGGTATCTTTAAAAAAGAAGTAATACTTAACCTACTTGCCTAATTTCATCATAGTATGTACTTATATAAGTAAGTACCTATTATTTATGTGAATGCCAATGAAGGTGCAATTTTTTATTTACAAGAATGTGATTTTGATTTTTTTTTTGTATTAGGAATGTGTTTTTTTATATAAATAATTTAAGTACATACCTAGGTATAATAGGAATCATTTAAACATAGGTACATAAATAAAATGAATTTAATTCGAACAAACATTATCTTTAAACGTGTTTAAAATGGCTTTAAATTCATATGGCGGTAGTTGGTTCCTGCTTTGGCGGTAATTGGATAAAAAAAATAATTGGGTGGCGGTAATAGGGAACAATTCTTCAATGAAAAAACTTTAGTTAATTAATTATATATAAAGCTCATCCTCATTATTGCTTTATACTTAAATAGGCGATAAATAACAGTATAGAATTAAACAAGAAGTTTATGTTTTCGTTAAGAAATATAAGAAATACACACAAATTTCTTAAATCAAGCTACTAATGTGGCGGTAGATGGTGCCCTTACCTTATACCCTTTTTACATGTGGCTTTTACTTTTTACAGTGGCCCTTCAATCTTTCAAGCATCAGTATGAAATGTGTTATTCATGTTACCATTATAACTTATGATGTCATTCTAGCGGGAGCCGGTAAATTGCTTGAATTACAAATTATTCGAATTGCTTGGTTATTTAAACGATTTTTGATGACTTTTTCTACGAATTTCATTTTTATCTTCTGCGACACTTGTTTAGAGAGTGAAATATAAAAATAATTTTCGTAAGTATTTATTTTAACCGTGTTCGCTCCAAATGCGGAACATATAATCATTTAATGGAGTTTATCTCAACAGAAGTGTTTCTATGAGAACTGCTTATTAATTAGTTACTCAAACTGTTTCTATATATTTCCAGAACACATAGAAGACTAGGGCTAAGACAGAACAAACGGAAACAAATTGATTATCTTGTTATTCGAGCAATTTACCGGGAACCCATTCTAGCATTGATGAACTGCAAACAATATTAAATATATTATTAATGAATTTATTTTCCAGAGCTAAAGTTCTATACGATCGTCCACCAGATATGTTTAGACCGATCAGCACAGAAGAACGACATGATTTCTTGCTCAAATTATCGTCTCAGTTCTCGTCATTTTCCGCTACTAAAAAGAGCTCCAATTCTGAAACTGTCACTGAAGATACTATTCTAACTCAAAAAGTTGAGGACCGTATAGAACTCAAGTCGCAGAGACCAGGATTTCTCTTTAGCAGTACCAGCTGGACACCGGACGAAGATTTTCAGATTTTGCTAGATGCATTACAAGGTTTGCTTTGTCATCTGTACTATTAATCCCATAATAAATATAAGTATGGATGATTATAGTCAACATATCCCACAGTTAACAAGGAGTTTTTTTACAATACAGTACATTAAAACGGACACTTGACCGAACTCGCATATTTGTGTCTGTGCTGTTTATTTTTTAAATTAATATAACAGTGGATTAAGAAACTACTTTATTACACAATAAACTTTTTGTTTTGACGGATATCCAGTCGCTCACATTTACCCCTTATATTAAGATTTTACTGTATGAGTTTTTAATAATTGTATTTCTGAATTTGTAGTTATTCAATGTGATATTTTTAGATTACGACAAAGCATGTAATGAAGAGAAATGTTATCCGAAATTGATCTGTGTTATAACCGGGAAGGGTCCTATGAAAGATCACTATATAAATTTAGTTCATAAAAAAGCAATGAAAAGTGTTGAAATAGTAACGCCATGGCTAGAGGCTGCAGATTATCCTGTAATGGTTGCGTGTGCAGATTTGGGAGTTTGTCTTCATACAAGCTCGTCAGGATTGGATCTACCCATGAAAGTTGTGGACATGTTCGGTTCAGGATTACCTGTATGTGCTTTCAAATATAAATGGTGTGTATTTTTAAAATTATTTATAACCTTTAGCGATAATTCACCACTAATTTGATTAGCTGTAATCTAAAATTTTTGCATTAATGATTATATAAAAGATTAAAAATAATAAAACATTTTTAGTACTACTCTCGATGAGCGAAACCGGTCCTGATCCAATAAATTTTATCTGGAAAAGTACTAAAAATGTTTTATTATTTTTATTATAATGCCATTCCACCAAGTATTGATAGTGAACACCTTAAAAGTGATATAAAAGATTTACTATGTTTCTTAACATATATCACTTTTTTTTTATTATTATTCCATATCCGCTCCCTAACCAGAGCATATGGTCACCACGAAGTTCCTCCATGACTCTCTATCCATTGAGGCATCCTTAACACGTGTCCAAGCCAGGTCCACCGCCGCTTCTTTATTTTTGACGTAATAAGAGGCTGGTTAGTCCGCTCTCTAATCTCCGTATTCCTGACAAAGTCAGACCATTTCACTCCTAGCATTCGCCGCAGGCATCTGTTTTCAAAACACTATACGGTTACTCTGCGCTTTCGTAAGGTGCCATGATTCGCAACCGTAAAGCAGCACTGTCAAGATACATGCGTTGAACAGGAGGCACTTGGTTCTGACCCGAGTACAGCCGTGAGTCTCAGACTTTCCGCATTGAGTTAAAGGTTGCTCCAGCTATCCCTAATCGGATGGCGAGCTCTTTACACGGATTTCCATCTCCCATGATGTGTACCCCCAGGTACCTGAAACCGTCGACTCTTTCGATGTTTTGACTGTCGCTCGTTAAAGGGTAGTGTGGGTCCGGACAGGCACTGTTGCAGAGTACATTGGTTTTACTCGCATTCATTTTAAGACCGATCTTAATTTTTATCTTTGAATCATTCAAATTATGTACACTCCCACAGATTTTGTCACTAACGACCCGGGTTTCGCCTTTCGGCATCTTCAGGCGTTCAAGCGCACGGATGAACTTGAACTGACGCTTAGTAAATGGATGTTTCGTGTTTCTATAAGAAATAAATGTATCACTGAGTCTAAAGCCATCGCTGGCGAAAAAGGGTAAGCTCATGGGAATTCCCATGATAATATTGAAATTCCACCAAGCACCTTCAGTCGAAATCTTAAATTAATTTTTATCCATCTATATAATATTTAGTATGAGTATTGTATTTTTTTTCGATTACAATGTTTAACTTTCATGTGTATGCCAGGTCCTATGACGCAGCGATTAGCGTTGTTGGCTTCCGTGCCGGAGCTCACAGGTCCCGAGTCCCAGTACAAACAGCATTTTTTCGATCGATCTTTGATTTCTGTTAAAAGGCATGAGTGTTTGTGGTGTCTAAAAATTCCTTCCCACTCTTCCACTCTGATTACATAATTTCTCTACATTTCTATACTAAATATACCAGTTATCAATCGAGTAAATGACACTATGTTAACAGAAATATTTAACACGTTATATAAAAAACATAATATATTTATACCTACATGCCATTACAATAAATCTTTTTTTTTCAGTTTGTCAGAGCTCGTGAAGGATGGAAAAAATGGTTTTACGTTTGAAAATTCAGAGCAGTTAGCAACTTATATCAAAACCTGGTTTAAAAATTTCCCAAATAATGATAAGCAAAATAGGTTAACGCTCATGTTGAAAGACAATTTACAAACATTCCAATCCCAGAGGTGGCAAGGCAATTGGGACGATATTGTGAAACCCATATTTCAAAATACATGATATTGTTTTTTGATTATAATATATTTCTACCAGAATTCTTTGTATTTTATTTAAAACCAGGGTTTTTTCCATGAAACGTTGAAGAACGCTGTTCTGGTACAATTTTTCTTAGCATTTTAAATGTTTCAAATTAATATTTAAAAAAAAAATTTGATTGAATCGAAATAAAGCAAACAAATAATGTTATTAATGAGCTTCAATCAATCGGATTGGGATTTTTCCCTTTTAAAGGGAACCAAAGAGGGGGTTATAGGTTTTTTTAATTTTTATTCCATATCCGCTCCCTATACGGAGCATATGGTCACCACGAAGTTCCTCCATGACTCTCTATCTCCAGCCAGTCTCCTTGCTTCCTCCCAGGTCATCCCAGCGTCCCGCAACTCCGCTGAGTACATCCTGAGAATGGTCATCAGTGGCCTTCCACGACGCCGGTATCCATCCGGTTGGAAGAAGAGACAGGTAGGGTTCAGGCTCTCTTGAGGCATCCTTAACACGTGTCCAAGCCAGGACCGACGCCGCTTCTTTATTTTGGACGTAATTAGAGGCTGGTTAGTCCGCTCTCTAATCTCCGTATTCCTGACAAAGTCAGACCATTTCACTCCAAGCATTCGCCGCAGGCATCTGTTTTCGAAACACAGTATACGGTTACTCTGCGCTTTCGTAATGTGCCATGATTCGCAACCGTAAAGCAGCACTGTCAAGATACATGCGTTGAACAGGAGGCACTTGGTTCTGACCGAGTACAGCCGTGAATCCCAGACTTTCCGCATTGAGTTAAAGGTCGCTCCAGCTATCCCTAATCGGATCGCAAGCTCTTTACACGGATTGCCATCCCCCGTGATGTGTACCCCCAGGTACCTGAAACCGTAGACTCTTTCGATGTTTTGACTGGCGCTCGTCAAATAGGTTTAAAAGGGAAAAATCCCAATTTGATTGAAGCTCATTAGTAACATTATTTGTTTGCTTTATTTCAATTCAATCACCCCCCTCTTTGCCACCCTTAAAAGGAGAAAAAACCCAAACACCATTTTGTAATTTCATAATTTAAAATTTTTAGAATCAATCTTGCTTCATTATGTAAGCAAAATTTGCGATAATAAGTCTGAAGATGCCTCTGAAAGAGGCGAAACACATGTCACGGTTAGTTACACAATACATGGAATAATCAAAGTTATTTTGAATTTTATATTAAAATGAACTTTCACAAAGTTGCCGCCGAAACCATCGAAAACACTGTACTTCATTTGAAAATCTCACTTTGTACCGCACAAACATAATATCGTCAAGCTATTGAGGAAAACAATACAATAAGAAAATAAAACAGATTTTAACATACATAGGTAGCTATATTTTATTTGTAAAATACAATTTGTATGGAATGCCATACAATCAGAACTGAATATATTTAAACAGATATGATTACTGCTGGCTCTTAAAAATTTAACTTAAAATAGTAGCAGATACATGAGCATACATGATCCGAGATACCACGGTACAAAAACACATACAAAAGTTTGATTCTGAAGAACCTCCCTACCTTACGAATTAAAATATTTGTAGCCTAGAATGGTATAAATGTTTTACAATCTGAGATGTTCAGACTATAAATATCTATTGAATGCAACTATACACATTTTTTATTCTGATCAGAGTAAATGCGGCGTATTCTGTGGGCCAAATGAGTCACAACTCTGTATGTTATGTCCTTAAACAATTTAAACCAAAAGTTTCTCGATTTCTTGCTGAATTCCAGTAATCTGGGGCTTCAACTGAGATCCTTCATTCACTGTAACAGAGCACGCTATCATGGGTCGCGATACACCACATGCTCTACCCAGAGCTTGCTTTGAACGGACAAACACATAAGGAACATTTTTATCTTCACATAAAAGCGGTAAGTGCAGCAAAATCTCGAGCGGCTCGGCATCGGCGGCCATCACAATGAACTCGGATAATCCTCTGTTCAAGGTTTTGGTGGCTTCATTGGCTCCCTTTCTGAGCTGCTTGTAGTTCAGGGCTTGCTGGACAAGATTAAGAATCTTGGATGTCAGCGTAGCGTCTGCGAGGGGGTATGCTTTGGCGTTTACTTCTTCAGTCTGAAACAAGCACGCGGTATCGATTAGTTCAATTTTCGGGATTTACGAAGGGCAACAGAATCGAATCAAAAAGATAAACGAGATTGAACTTACCATTTTGATGGGTTTATGAACCTCTCGGCGATAGCTTCGCTTCACTGAGGAGTGAAATCGGTAATAACTTACAAGGCTTGCTAACCTTAAATCTCACGTGTTCAAAATACGCTTGACAACGCGTGCAGGCGGCAATTCAATGATTCAATTTTAAACCACAGGCAATAATATCAAATAATATTCAATCGTTTTCGTCATAGACAATAATTAATATAATTTATAATTAAAACTGAAATTTCAATACTATTGTAAACTATCCCAGAATAATAATTAATTTGTCCAGCAATCAAAACAGTCTATTTCTGTAAATAATTCTTATCATTTTAAAACAAGTAGGCATTTTTGTTTTATTAAAAAATTAAACATTTTTTTACTAATTCCACATTTTTTTATTTTTGATCAGGATCTACCATAGCCCTTTATATATGCGGTAATGGTTTACTCATCGTAAGCATTATAAATTGATGTGTGATAAGGTTAGTGCTTGCAATCAGTCGCAACTACTCAGTAGTTAATGCTTGCTGTTAGCAAAACCAGTCCTGATCTTAAATAAATACAAAAAGAGTTTTTTTATGTAATATGCTTTTCCACCAAGAATTTGACGAACACGATCAAAACTATTTAATAAAAGACAGTTCGCGTGAACTTGAATTCTTGAAGATACCTAAACATTTGTAGGCTTTACAAAGGAGCGCAGTGATGGGTGATCATTTAACCCATAATCAGGTAATCACCTGATTGCGCATGACTGCGCCTTGGAGTATAGCTCTTTATATGAGGCTTCAATTTATTTAGCGATAAACAACAATTATGCTAACTATATTAACATAAATTATGCTAACTATACACATACAAGCAATGTTTTAGTCATATTTCTAAAGTATCATGTTAAAATAAATAATCCTATTAATTTCGTCTAAAAAAATACTGAGAATATATTTTGATATGCGTTTTTTCTTTTTTTAAACCATAGGAGCATTGTTTTAGAATACAAATATTTTGATTGATAACATATCTACTTTTTTTTGTTTACAATTCATAATTGTAAAAGTAGGTATGGCAATATTACATACAACCTTCACTACCTACTACGTATGTAATAATACTAATAATTTGGGTTTTGGAATGACAAGTGAAATTTCGCTATAATATTTTGATTTCCCTAACAAAGGCGGTAATTAGACGTGGACAATTGCGGCAGTCTTATGATGCAAAGCATCCTTTATTCAAAGTGGACACCAAGTAAGTATCCTGTGATCCGCATTAAAAAATTCTTATGTTGTGACGCGCACGTTGACATTGCTGATTGTTTGTGTACAGTGAAAATAAACACTTAAATTTATCGTCGCCCATGTTTTCCAGACGTGAACATACATCTCGTCTATGATGTCTGGCGAAGATCACAGTCTGCCAGTGGAACTGGAAAAGTTGGAGATTCACACTGGAAGGCCGAAAACAAAGACGGCCTCCGGCGATGAAAACCCTTTCCAGAGGAGCGTCGGGGCAAACGGGCGCTCGGCGATATCTCTGTGGGGAAGGCGATGCGGCTGTTTTTACAGAAAAGACAAAAGGAGGGCGGTATATACCAAGGTACCCTTCAAAAGAAGCAGTGGAAAACTTTTGAAGGATCCCGTTTTAAAATACGTCAGTTTGAGTTGTCAGAATGTTTCAAAAGCCGACGACCTAGCGAATTCTTTGTCGACGGTGTCCCTATCGCCTCCTGATTCTTGCAACATCGGTAGTTGTAAATTGAGAGAAATCCAATTGGGGAACAGTCAATTTGAATTGACATCTCCAATTCAGCATGATTTTCGCTCTCTGGTCGACGGCTGCAATCAACTTAATATCTCGAGAGGTTCGTCTTTCACTTCTAAGAGCTTTCAGAGCGCTCAATGCCGCAACAACAATGTCCAAGTGATCTGTGAACCTCAACTTTCCGCATCGGGCGCTTCAAACGAGAGGTCCCGTGGCACGCCATCTTGCTCTCAGCAGGCTCTCAATCCCCCGTGCGATGTCACCATCGACGAACTCGCTAGTTATTTTGAAACTCTGGTTCATATTCCTAAAAAAATGTCCACCATGGCTGAAATGATGTACATATGATCTGCATCTCGTTGACTGATAACTTACATGTAAGAAACATCGATGGATATTAAAAATCATTCATTGAGAAATAAGTATTGTCATTGTGCACCATTAGGTAAAAAAAGCAAATATCAATTATTACTAAATAACGTTTAGAAAAATAAATTGTAAATATATTAAATTCATCAATATACCAGAGAATTTGGTAATTGTTTGTTAATCTGTTAATAATAATTACTAAATGGCAGTGTTAATCATTTCCCTTTGCAAATTGGTTGTCTTATCTTACCAACAACAATACAAAACTCAATTTTAAGATTCAACTTCTCACCAGACTTACCTCGCTCTTCAATCTGTAACAATATCCAAGACTTTACGGTGTCATTTTTCTGATCTCTCTGATGAATAGATCTCAACGGTCCAGCCTCATTATTTTAACCCTTCAAGCCAGTGATGCACAACCCACAGGCAGTATGTGGCCTAAAATGACATTTATTGCGGCCCACAGACTAAATATCAAATTCAATGTTTGATAGTGAAAAAAATATTATTATTTATTTAGATTAAATTTCAGTTAATGTTTGTCAAAAAGCTGTGCTTCGTACAGGTCATTTCAGAAGGAACTACTTTTTATTTGTTGACTTATGATAACTGTGAAATACAGTCTAAATTAGCTATACAGTATCTAGAGTGCAGTTATTCAATTAAAAAAAGTTCACAATACCTAGACCCGGGAGAGATTATTACATTTAATGCTTATTAACGTTTTACCTCTGCGGCCTGTGCACAATTGGAAAATGGATAAATTGATCCTACTGTTCAAAAGGTTGTGCATCAGTGTTTGAAGTGGTGAATTACTTTAGGTTTACTGAATGTATTACTTCACACTAAAAGTATTTCTTATGTTTTTAAACTTAAATAAAATTAAATAATTCATTGTTTTTTAAAGACTTATCTAGTTATTTGACTCCGAATTTGGGTCTTCTTTTTTATTGAGTTCACGTTGCTCTATCAATACTGAATCTAGAAGACTCACAACACGACCACTAGTGGTCACATTTTTGTCAGTTGTATACAATAAAAAACGCGACCACAAGCGGCGAGCGACGACATTTGCCTCACCTCGTGTGCGGAGCATTCTTTGAAACCCATTGAAAAATTGTACCGCAGCTGAATGCGGCCATTAGTGGTCGTGTTCGGTGACAGTGTGTGCGCTGGCTCTTACACTCAATATTATGGCTACCGATTTATATCCAATATACTTTGTAATAATACTTTGACTTCCAACAAACATTGATAAGCGGTAAATGCACGTTACGAGTCACTAAAACTCTTTAATCAGTTCTTTTTTTTCCCAACTCAACCCAAGCCAACACGTCCCTTAATATTACAGTCATGGTAATAAAACTCTGTATCTACTTGTACACTTATCGCGTATAGTAAAAAAAATAAGTGTATTTTATAAATTGTGATAGATATATTTAATCACATCACGATGTGTATTAAAAATTCACTGTACTTTCTTATGTGACTATTTTACTCTTTTTCAAGACAATAGTATGTTTTGGTTAACCGTCTGATACCTGTGTTAATCAGGTAAACAATATTAATTTTATGCTGGTATATTCTTGAAATGTAATACAAAAATCTCTTTAACTTATCAACCACTATATATGCAGTAATTTCAAGTGATGTGTTCCATCAAAATTCAAATAAAAACAATCGACTAACAATATTCAAAAATGCAGTAATCATGAATGATATGAAGAATTTTAATTACCCGAAACAAATATTTACTCTCCAAGTTTGATAAGCAAATGAGTTACTTAGAAAATGTAGTTATATACCTACTCTAATGCAGTGGTCGGCAAACTTTTTGGGCTCACGGACCACTAAATTCACAATTTTAATCCAGCGGACCACTAACTGGACTTTGGTGTTAAATAATTCATATTGAGATAAAAGTGATCAAATGCGTCTAAAAATGCACTAAGTTCATAAAATAATGTCAGATTTCTCTGCGGACCACCAAAATTTTCTCGCAGAGTCCGCGAGTGGTCCGCGGACCACACTTTTCCGACCGCTGCTTTAATGCATCCTTTACAAGAGAAGTAAGTCGTACAGAAATTTCTTAAGTGGCTGATAGTCAATATTTAATACTGTTGAATTTATTTAAATTATTGTTCATGCACCAAATTTTAATAAAAAAATCTTTTGCTATTTTACAGTAGACTTAAACTTTTTAATTAAATTAATTAAAAATATATTGTTGATCTGTTTCAAATGATTGCTAGGAGTGTCTCAGTACCAGCTACACGGTTGCTATGCGCTAGCGTCCTGAAATAATGATGCATAGTATGAAGTCCAAAGAATGACACCGCAAAGTATTAAATACAATTTTGTCCTTGTGCGAGTATGATGCAAAGGTATCCCGTTGTTTGATCTTTAATCCTACTTGCTTACACGCAAGTGCGGCTGTGTTGTGAAGATAGAGAAACATTCACCGCAAGTCGATGCCCTCTACGCTTTGAGCGTGAAAAGCAGTGTGTCCAAATGACATAACGGAGGGACAGAAGCAAGTAGTAGAACAGAGTAAAGTCAGTAGCAACAGAACTCATCACGGCATCTACATTAATTGAAAGATAATTGATTAAATGAATAACATAACCAACATGTAACAAACCACCTTCAACTTAAATCAATATTATGGTTTTTTCGGCTGTTTGCTTTATTATGTTGTTTTTATATTTGCATGCAATATTTATAACGATCCAATATTGCGAACACCCAGGAATCGGTGTATAGTCTGTTTCTCAATTCATTACATTTCTTAATGTTTTTCATTTATTTATTATCAAGTTCTTATAGTGGATTCTTGGCTGCAGTATTTTTTGCCAAATTGCGAAATGAAGACATCCATCCTTGATGGATTCTGCAGTATTTTTTTTAAAAATACATTTTTCATTTAAGATTTTGTTATTCCACTGGATGTGTCACTAGGTATGACGCAATATGAATCTTAAGATTCGCTCTATTGTAAGATTTTCAACTATAGTGTAGGCGTTGATTTTTAATACTTCCCTTAAGTAACACATGGAAAATTTTATTTTACCCGTACTGAGACGAAAAAATACTTGCATTGAAGGGGAAAATTACATAATTTAATTTTATATTGCATATTGTAAACCGGTATTGTGTTTTTATTGGAATTATTTTTGCTATACGTTATAGTAGTAAATCTTACGATGCTTCTCAGAAAAACAAAACACGTTACACCTAGTTAAACAACCAGTTATATAGCAAAGCTTTTAAAAATATTTGCTTTATATAAAATTCTCTAATCACCGAGGAACAGCACTCGTTCTTCCATAATTGCGCTAATGAAATCTGTTATGTAGTGAGTATATTATTATAATTGATATTTTAGTATGTAATAGGCATGATGATCTTTATACCCCTTTTTTCATTTAATCAGTCAGTTTGTAACATAAAATTGTATCCTATTTTGTCATCACAATATTTTGAGGTGTGTTTCTTTTTGTGTATTTTTCGTGATTAAGTTAACTTTATGAGCCAACATTATGTTAAAACTCACGATGCTTGTTAATATGATATTTATAATCTTGTATCGAACAAATTAATATATATATGTACATGTTTTTCTTTTTATTAATTTGCATTTAAAAATTTCAATAGTACAAAATGATTTCTTTATCTTTAAACTCAATCTTTCAACTGTATTCTGAATCGGAAGAAATTGTACCGAGTCACTATTCAAGATTTAAATAAACTTTTTAGGGTTCTGTCAATACTTTTATTATCGCTATGTGACACTTCCACCTTTTGGAGTAATGACAAAAAACATTCTTTTTCATAAAAAAACTTTATATGTTATATGTACAGATGACTATTATTAAATATGGTTTTGAAGTTATGCAGTGCATAAAATATGTAAATAATTACTCAAAATAAATTTTCACGTATACGATACTGTCACTGTTCTGGTAGTAGTTAAGTTAACAGATCGATAGTTGTGAGTAAACAGCGAATGAAAAATTTCAGCTTTTAGGATACAGCCTCTAGCACCGATAGTTTGTTACAAAGATAATTATAATAACAAAATATAGATGCATAAATGTTGATCTGACACAAATGAAGATTTAGGGAACAATTGCCTGCTTTTAAATCAGCTTTAATAATTTCCTATACAAATAAATGCTTTTTTTGGCAAACGTATTAAATCAACGCAACGGCTGAGTTATTCTGGACAAAGAATTGATATCAAAGAAATTCTTGGTATACTTAACTCATTTTAGTCAGTTCTGTTTTACTTACCAACTTCTGCCAGAACGGTGAAGATATGCTGTAGATATGGAGCATTTGAATTCAGTGACTCATTTGCTGTTTTTTTTTTTTTTTTGCAGTTTTCTGTCGAACCTTTATTCTGCACTGAAAAATACTACTGCTTATATAATGTGTACACAAAAAAATATATAGTGTCTGGTTTGAATAAAATCATATGTGTATATATGGAATGTTCAAATATCATGCCCTACGTTTGTAAATTATTCTGTATCATATAGCGATAATGATTGGTGTTATGAATAACTTTATATCACCTTTACATATACGTTATTTTAAGACGTGGGTGGCAAAAATTTTGACCTCTGCGGGCTACTTTATACTGAAATGAGTCGTAACAGCCTGTTAGCACCGCATGTGTTAAGTTGTCATAAAAAGTGAGGTAATTCAAAACAATACAATGTGTATGAAATGGAAACAAAATGGATAGATAATAAAAGACTCCATTCTTGTTTCAAAGCATCAGACGGGCGACTTAAAGAGCATTTACTATTTTTGTACATCATCGTTCTTGTAATTTGGCATTACAGTTGCAGATAATATACTGTGTTTATGAATCAAATGATTATCGACACATTACGCACAGGTGATTTGTTGTACACTATTAGCGGTGATTATCTACGACTTTATGTAAAGTGACTACGCAAGTCACCATAATTATTAAAATAACGGAACTACTCTTTTAGGTACATTACTCACTGTGTACAACCACCGATCGATATAATTTGTATTGAAATTGAATTCATGGTACGCATTTTATGGTATTGTTCATGATAATGACAAATATCCACGGGAAAAAACAACACATTACCTAGAGCAGTGTCTGCCAAACTTCTTAAATTCACAGCACACTGGTGAATGAAACTAGTACCGCGGCACACCAAATAAAAATGCTTTGAAAAATGAATTGTACCTTTAAAAAAGAAAATGTTTTGCGTTTACTACTATGTATGAACGTGACAAATATTTGTTTGAACGTGTACATGTTAAATTTATGTAAAATCGAAGAAAATTTAAATTAATAGGCATTATTTAAAATTAAAATTTTTAATGCTTTCACCGCAGCACACCTTCTTGCGGCACACAGTTTGGCAGACACTGACCTAGAGTGTAAGCCTAGCAGGCCAAAGCAGCTCAAGGCAGAACAGATTTTATGATACATGAAGAAGCGCAGATCTGTGTATGCACGTGCACTGCACACATGCGTCTGTCTGCTTTCTGCGTTCCTCTGTAGTGCCAGAAAATAAGATAGTTTCATCGAGATAGTAAACAAAATATAAATGATATAACACTTCACCCGATGATGACAAGGACACTAAAAAAATGACTAAAATAACCCTTACCGTTCGTATTGTGTGAATTTCTGTGCTTGCAAAAGAATTCTTTTTTTAGTAAATTTAAATCGATACTTCCTCATAAATATAATATGTTTTATTTTATATTATGCATTTGAACTTTGACTCAATTTGTGTCAATTTTGACAAAATTTAGTGTTCTCTTTACTAATTTGTCTTGTCTTGATAATGTCTTGATAATTATGATGCATCATTGGCTTTTGAAATGTTTTTTTTTTAAATGTATATTTGATTTTAGAAAGTTGAAAATAGTTTATAAGTCAGTTGATAAATTATATAACATTTAAATACATATTATTTTCTTAATTATTAATTACACTCAAAAATGGTATATATCTTATGAAATTATTCTGGGCTTTCTGTGAATGAGGTTGCAAATTTTTAGGATATTTGTCTACACATCTTCAACTTGTAGTTATATTTTGCCATAAAACATTTTTACTACCTGATTAAATTACATCACTATTTTGAATCCTCCGTTTACTCTAACGCTTCAGCCGCCTGTGACGAGAAGTTTATGTCACGGGTATTTGATATTCACACACTTGCTGACATTTGGCCGTTTGACCGTTTCAATTAACCAAATATTTTAATATTAGAAACAACATCTGCGGGAAAACTTTCCAAGCAGACAAAATCGATAAGTATAATGCACAGCAAGAATATCAATATAAATATGCTAGATCAGGCGTGGGGAACCTGCGGCCTTTTGGCCAATTCTGTAATTCAGTAAATTTATGTAAATTCGTAAATTCCTGTTTCCGGCCCTAGTCAATGTTCGCAGCGGCCTTATGTTGAATCAGAAAAATGAATGCGGCCTTTAGAGAAGAAAAGGTTCCCCATCCCTGTGTTAGATGGTTAAGGAGTAATGTATGGTAGCAATTAAAATAGATTTTTTCTTTTTTGAAAAAAAGCAGCAAGAAAATTTTTTACAAACAATATCAAAAATCATCACAATGTTTAAGAAACATATTACGGTGCGACATACACAGATGGCCCAATTAATTTAAATTATTTGTCTTGATATTACAGTTAATTTTTTTTTCATTAATGGAATTAGAAAAATGTAATTTTTGTCCCTTGACAAATTCGTGTATGATTGTAATAGTAAAAAGTCAAGTAACACTTGGTTGTAAAGCTGATTATATATCTGATTTCTATTATAATAATTGTGTATATATATATTGAAACATTACTATGTTTGTGTATGTATTAAAAAATATTTTATTAAACATATTTTTTCCATGTATATTTGTTGTTTTCTTTTTCTCGTTCATGAATTGAAACTAGTTTTTTTTTAAATATGTAAGAAATATAATTTTTTGGGTTATAGGTTGGGTAATTTGTTGGATCTATGGCGCAGCAGCTAGCGTTGTTGGCTTCCGTGTCAGATCTTACAGGTTCGAGTCCAGTGTGAATTGCATTTTTTCGATCGATTTATCAATTTATTTTCGAAGGCATGGGTGTTCAAAAATTTCTCTCCCACCCTTCCAATCCTTTAGGATGTCGTAGAAAAACGTTTGTACCTAGCATGCCTAGATAACTCGTCTCCGGCGTGTTGAGCACAGAAAATTTGATGAGATATCTCGTCTGGCAGTCATCCAGTTAATGACTGGGTGTAACGAGAGCGATTAGTTAACCATTAGTCCTGTCCTAGCCTTGTCCTTCTATCCCTACTACTCTATAAAAAAGAAAGGTTGAGCCGCTGAGTAACAAATTATTGTCATAGAAAACTTCTGTTGAGATACCACCTTTGGGAGGCCACACTATGCTCCACATTGGGAGCAGACATGGATAAAAAATAGAAATAGTGTGTTTTAAAATGGTTGTATTTGATATATTTTACATTGAATTCAATAAAAATATCACAAGGGAATTGTTACAATTCAAATAGATTTCATCATAAAGACAAATATTTTATTTATTCAGGTCTTTGATTATAGTTTCACGTTTCTAAAATGCCTTTAATAAATTGATAACTCTGTCGTAAAGAAGAACTTTCACATCGATTCCATACATGAAGTCGAGATGATTAAATGTGTCGTGAGCGATGCGGAACATTCCGATCGAATTGCCAAGTTCGGAATTCAATTGAGAGACGTCAATCGGTTCAGCCATCCAATCGTTGTCAGAGTAATGGAGAGCGACCGGCGCTATTACGTTTTTCAAATTGTACTGGGGCGGCTTGGTCGATCCGTATTTGGCTAGATTACCTATCGGGTTGAAATCATACTTCCTAAATTTGGCAGATATATGCTCCTGTCCGTAATGAGAGACTTGTTTGCTGGAAGAACCGGCGGGAGTATGACCCAACAGAACAGGTAACATGGTCTGAAATGCGATGCAAATAAATATAAAATCTTTGTTATATAAATTACATTCATTTAAATTATATTAAAAATAGATAAACCACAGTATGTTGGATTATCAAATTTATCAGATGAAACTGAATGTTACCCATATCTTTTTTAAACATACTATTGTTTTTGTAATTGCTTACCGTATTCAACTGATCCGGGCTGTAGCCGCATAGTAAAAACATAACGTTTGAGCACAGCGGCTGGGCGAAAGATCCATCTTTACAAAGTAGATCTCCTGCAATCGTCATCAACTCGGTGTTTGGCAGAAATTCATTGACTCCGATGAGAGATGTAAGAGCCTACAAATAGGTTTTGATATATGAGATTTATTGATTGGTAAAACAATAAGAAATCACTGAATAATCTAACAAAAATAGGCTGTCCATGGATTTCTTAAATTAGTAGTCATTGCCCCCTTACTACAGTAAAACGCAAAGAAATAAATGTACCAGTCTGACGAAGATCAGCAGAGATAAATGATTGCATCATCTTATGCAATTATGCAATTGCCCAGATGGATATATAGATGCCCCTGTCTTGAAAGGAATTCACAAAAGTACTAAATATGTCATAAAATTGTGATCAACTCAAGTTGAAAAAATCTTTCTATAATATAACTAAGAGAATCAACCATTCTACCTAATCAGCACTATTATTTGATTGAAAGTTCTCGTAATAAAAAAATATGGCTTTTTCAACTGCTTTAATTTTCAACCTTTAAGCATTTCAATTCTGGTCTCACAAAATTATGTCTTACTTATAAAACAAATAAAAATGCATGCCTCAAAACTAATAGATAAATCAACAAACTAGTTTTCAGTTCTGTATACTACATATAAAAAACAGCTTTCATAATTGTAGATGTTGGTATGAAACAGCCGTCAGGTATTGTAATATAATATGGATATATAGTTTCTGGTAGTTAATTATACATTTTTCTTTTGACAAATTTTGACTTATATATAAAATAAATATGCTTTACCTCGATTGTATTAACCATGGGTGCTAGCAATTTTATCAGCGGACTCTTTTGGTTTGACATGTATGCGACAGGTGCCAGCGCTTGCATGGATCTAATTTTTGCATTATATTCTGGCCGCGTCGATGCCATTACAAAGAATGAGGTGGTTCCTTGAGAATGGCCGATGTAATGTAAATCTTTATGCCCTGTTTTCTGTAATATGAAATCAATCATAGCGGGAAGGTCATAGTAGCCGATTTCATTCCAACTGAATTGCCAAAACTCTCCTTTGTCTGGGCTTAATGTGCGATGGTTTCTCGAGTAAAAGTTACCGCGGGCATTTCCCATCCAAACATCATAACCTGCGTCAGCCAAAATGTATCCTAAAAATAAAACAAATCACATTACTACAGATCGACTGTCATATATTGACCATGATCACTACAGGATCCACAGCGATATCGATTGAAAATATTAATTCTTTGTGAGATTTTTTTGTTTTTATACAACCGATAAACTATAAGCGTCACCTTCTGCACATTGTCTCGAATTGTTTAACATAATATTAACTGCCTATCATATTAAATTTCACTATATAAATTAGAAATTTCACATAGTACCTATGTGGAAGCTTACATTTGACAGCTTCCAGCCCTTAAATTTATTGCTTTATCATCAATACATATCAACGACGGCGTTAACAATGTTTTAGTAGAGCTTGAAGCAACAATAATTTAGTATGATACTCTCCATCACCAATGAGTTTTTGCTTGCTTACCTAATCCATTGTTAGGCCCCATATTAATCCAATCTGCAGAAGAGCACATAAGACCGTGCATTACGAGAACTGGAATTTTACCAGGTCCTTGGTTATTTTTACCGCTGGGGATTCGGTGAAGTCGAAGAATGTAGCCATCCTCTGTCTCGATAGCGTAACTCTCCACCGGGTATCCATATTTTGTGGCCAGCCCAACCTAATAGACATAAATTATTCTTTTGTTACATTCTCCGTTGAACTTATTTTAAGTACAGTCGAAATAAATTTTAGTGCACAATGGTTTATTTTGCCAAGCCTCGAGTGGTCAGCCATGAACTTTGCGGTTGCAATTTCTGCAGGTTCAAATCCCAATTTATGAATTTGTTATTTAGACGTGTATGTCGGTTATGTCTAAAATTCCCTCTCATCAATTTAACCAATCCTTAAAACATGGCATAACAAGAATGATTAGCATTGAAAACTATCCTGTTCTATCACCACCGTTCTATCCTTAAAATATAAATTTAAAACTGAATAACAAGCAGTTCTCATAAACAAATTCTGTTGAGATACCTCCATAAATAATAATATTTGAATTCATTGAAATACACACACATAAATTAGATTTGATGGAATTCAATGCTCGCAATATTGATATTATAAACATGATCAAATTATTCAAATGGTCTTACCACATCCAGCAAAGCATCTTCAAGAATTGATTTAGGAATCGAACTCGGGTCTTCGAGGCTTGCAAGGTACTCCTCTCCGTGTGGAGATTTTCCTCCTTGAGCTATTGACACAATAGATAAGAAGGACAAAACAAAAATATATTTCAACATTTTATTGTTGGTAATGAATCAAAAAATTTTAACATATTTATAGAGGAATTGTTGATGCTTATCTTGTAATATGTGAGCCAAAAAAACCAAAGATAGTGATTATTTATTTTAAAAAATATTAATCAAAATCATGCATAACTTTTTTTTATATTTCCTTTATTTCTATCCACTATCAAATCTGTAAATTCTAGAACTAAAAACTATCTTTATAAAGCATAAATATTGACATATAAAATCTTTTAATATTGATTCACTGAAATATGATTTACATTCGTAAAATAGTTGTCCACACGATGGCCAAAATGTTATACTGCAAAGTAGTAATTTGAGACTCATTGTTTCATTGCTTTCATCACCCGAATAAGTCAGTGAACAAAATATGGTGCAACCAAAGTGGATTTTTTTTGCTTTGAAGGCCAAAGTTTGATGTCAATGATCAATGGACAATAGCGGTACCTAATAAAAAGTAAAACGATTCAGATTGATGATAAACTTGCCCGTCAAATAAGAGTTCATAAGATGAAAAGAAAATCAGAAAGTCATATTGGAAAAGTTACTTTATAAAATTCTACAGGTGTGAATGTGATGCTAATTTCTGTGAAAAAAAAGCTTTCAGTAGCATCAAACTAGCATTAGTGATTGACAAAAACTCTTTTAGGTTTATGAATTTTTGATTTGGAAAGAGAACCGATTGTTAGCCATACCAAAAATTGTCTTCCTAAAATACTGATTATTATTTATGAATATATGACGATTTGAACGAGTAGGGAGGTATTTGTATTACCTACGTAAAACACTGTTGAAATAATTGGATATTTGATATATTCAATCAGTGGCGTAGCTAGAAATTCTCATCACAATTTAAAACTTTGAAGGCAATATTGAAAGTTAAGTGTAATTCAAGGTCAAGAATTTTATAATGTTTTAAATAATGAAAATTTATTAAAACAAATTCAGTCTGCGTAAAATTATATATACATAATTAATTTTTGAGTTTGTTTATTTTTAGTTTTTAATTAGATTTTTCAGCAAGTACAAGACTTTTATAAACAAAGAAAACAAATACATATGCATTTTTGAGGTCCACTTTTTTTGTATAGTCCCGCATTTCAACCAAAGATATCTGGTCACTTTAAATAAAAGGGTAATAGTACATGTGTTGATATTGGAAACCATAGTTAATATCGAGGTCAAGAAATCGTTAAAAATATGAGCTACAACTAGTGAAATCTTGTTCCTTTGTGTAAAGTAGTGAGTCAATAATGATACATATTTTATGTATATAACATAATTGCATATTTATGCATTGCAAAATAATATTATATGTACATATATACAAATTTAAACATTTAAATTTTTTGTACTTAAATTTAATTATATAATTTTTTATATTGTAATAGTGTTAAATGGTATTTTTTTCATTGATGAAAAATCAACTAGAATTAGCTGGCTTGTTAAAATATGTTCACCAGGTGTGAAAAATAATCTGATTAAATATTTCAATTACTATTATGTACAGTTGAAATGACTGATTAGAGATATCATTAAATTAACGAGTGTTCAACTGAGATAGCATGCTGAGAAGTGAGCATGTGTTTATCTATATCAATCTCTCTTGATAATTGTAATTTATTTATCAATGATAATTTATTTCTAATATTCTAGGCGGGAGGTCCAGCTAAGAAGCCGGTGGCTGTAGACTACTTTTGATGTTTTATTTAATTTTGAATATTTAATGTACGTATTGGATTCTAAGACAAAATTAAAATGCAAATTCTTCATTTTATACATGGTACAATTCTGGACTGTAAAATATGGAAAAATGACACAGTGCTGAGCCTCCTGGTCTGATACCACACTGTTCAAGATGTTGAGACTGCTTTTTGTCCACTTTTTGGCTAAAAAGTTACATGCATTACTTTAATGACAATATGACACATGTATTTGTAATAAAAAATGATTTCCATATAATTTTAGATGTAGCAAAATGATCCAAATCTAATAAATGTTTTTACATAAAATGCATGCATCCACTAATTATAATATTGGGTTTGTTGCGCATTAAGGAATATACTTTGTTAATCTCAAAATAGCCGAAACGCATGTACGAAGAAAGAATGAAGGAAGTAGCATCTATGGAACGGTTGGCCACATGTGAAAAGTCTGATCAAAGGAGGTCCTGACAAATCCCCCATACCAAAAGCACTGGGACATTGCCGCCAAAACAAATCCGTCCAAAAAGAGAAATGAGAATTTTTTTATTTTTATATAATATTTTATTTTAGATGCACAAATAAAAAAAATATATGCACTGATAAGTATATATTGCGTGTGTACAAGTTTTTAATAAGATTTAATAGATGTCATTATTTATTCAACTAGGAATTGAATAATTTCAAATTACCCTTTAATAAAAGTGACATCTATCAACAAGAAAAATAGTCGAATGGTTTTTCTATCAACATTTGTGTAGCTAATACTAATTAAATCTGTCGAATGTTTGAATTTTGATAATAGTTATTATGTCTACAATAACTATTGATATATTTTATTTTTATAGCTCCATTTATTTCAATATATTTCAATAAATAAATATTTTCCTGTTGGTAGCTTATTTGATTATATCTCCGTTTACAAGTATGGAATAAAACAGTCAGTCACTAAAGTATAAACCATAGAATGTTTAAATTGAATGAGTGAAACATCGGTCGACTCACTGGCCTGTGGGCTATCCTGACTATGTCAATGGGACATTATTCAAAGAATGATTGTTTTGTTAACCATCAATAATAATTAAAAGAAATTTAGATATCAAAATGTTTTTATTTTATTCATGTCAATACATTAAACTCAATAAAAATATCACAAAGGAATTGTTACAATTCAAATAGATTTCATCTTCATAGACAAATTTTTTATCATTAATTTTTTTTTGCCAGTCATTTAGAGTTGCTTTAATATTGTTCTATATTTTTAAAATGCCTTTAATAAATTTATAACTCGGTCGTAAAGTAGAACCTTTACGTCGATTGCCCACAAAAAGTCGAGATGATTAAATGTGGCATGTCCCACGCGGAACTTTCCGATCGGATTGCCGAGTTCTGAGTACATTTGGGTGACATCGACAGGTTCTGCCATCCAGTCGTTGTCAGAGTAGTGAAGAGCGACGGGTGCCACTACATCCTTCAGGTTGTATTTGGGCGGACTGATCGATCCATACTCGGCTAGGTTTCCAATCGGATTGAAGTCGTATTTCCTAAATTTTGCGGAAATGTGTTCTTGGCCGTAATGAACCAATTGTTTGCTTGATGAACCGGCAGGTGTGTGTCCCATTATTACTGGCAACATAGTCTGCAATTCAAATAAATATACCTACATTACAAAGCTCGTTATAAATTTCAGTTACATAAAATTAAACATTCAACTCTTTTTCGATTATTTTTTCATCAATATATGTCATGCGAAAATATGATTAAACACTTTTATAGTTTTACTGTCAGTTGGTAGAGAGGCATTAAATCTATAAAAATAAATATAAAATTACACATACACAACAAAGTCATCTCATGTGGATTTAATTTAATATAATTTTCAACCATATATGAAATTTAAATGTTTATGGCACCACAGAACTGAATTCATGGGAAAAAACAGTAATAATATTTATAATATAGTTTAATTGTTTACCGTATTCAACTGATCTGCGCTGTATCCGCAGAGTAAGAAAATTATATTTGTGCATAATGGCTGGAAGAATGATCCATCTTTACAAAGTAGATCTCCTGCCATTGTCATCAGCTCGCTGTTAGGCAGAAATTCATTGACTCCGATGAGAGATGTAATAGCCTACAAACAGGTTTTGATATACAATTGTTAAAAAAATAAAAAATCACTGGATAATCTTATATAAGCAGGCTGTCCTTAGATTTTTTCAATTAGTTATATTACTTTACTGTAGCCATCACCCCCTTACCACAGTAAAACGCAAAGAAATAAATTTGCCAATCCGACACGGATCAAGAGAGATAAATGATTGTATCATCTTAACTCGATGGCTGCCACAGACGAGATATTTCGTAAAATTTTTCATTCAATAACTAATTTAATTAATAATTGCAAATTATAGCCGGCTTGCTAAGTAATTACGTACTTTTTTGTACAGAAGCTAAAAGGCTAAAATGCAATGACGCAACCGCCTTGGATATATAAATGCCCCTTTTAAGAAGTACCGTCTTGAAAGGTATTCACAAAAGTGTTAAAAATATCATAAAATCAATCAATGAGAGAAGTAAGAGTTTGCAAAACACAGGATTATATTGAAGCAGTATTTTTATATCTTATATCCCATCTCGTCCATCAGTATTGAGCATTAAGATAATATGGACATTTAAACGAGAACTGTTTATCATCTCTTTTTTTAGAAAATGTAAGAAGTGGGCTAGGAAAGATCTACTGGTTAGTTAATTGTCCTCTTATGACTCATTTTTACAGTTGGGCAAAATGTAAGGTGAGGTGGAATTGAAGTATCACAGACATGCTTTTGAATATCATTTTATAAATCAATTCTCCATGTAGGAATTCAAACTCTCGTCTGCAAACGAATGGAATGAATTATAAAAAATAAAATTTTTACTAATTCTAAATTTTTTTGAAAGAAAAGGACCGGTTTTGCTTATCACGAGAATTATTACACTTTAAAGTGAAATAGAATGAACAACCAAGAATGTTTATCACGCAGCTGCCGGACTGTGCAGCTTTAGGCTCTATTTACTCAACTAATAGCTGTTGTAAGTGTTATTACCAATTGGCAATGAATTCACCAGTTCAAACATGACTAATATTCAAGAATTTCATTTAAAATTAGACAATAATCCCCCCAATATAAACATTTTAATAATGTAATTTGAGGTCCACATTTCTATTGATTTTTATTCAGCGTTTACGACCAAAGATTTTACAATTGAAATATTAAATCAATATATTTTACCTCAATCGTGTTAGCCATAGGTGACAGCAACCTTACAAGCGGACTTTTAAGGTTTGACATGTATGCAACAGGTGCCAGTGCTTGCATAGACCTAATTTTCGCATTATATTCTGGCCGTGTCGATGCCATTACAAAGAATGATGTGGTTCCTTGGGAATGCCCGATATAATGAAGATTTTGGTGCCCTGTCTTCTGCAATACAAAATCAATCATAGCGGGAAGGTCATAGTAGCCAATTTCATTCCAACTGAATTTCCAGAACTGCCCTTTGTCTGGGTTGATTGTGCGATGTTTCCTCGAGTAAAAGTTTCCGCGAGCGTTTCCCATCCAAACATCAAAGCCAGCATCAGCCAGGAGATATCCTGAAAAATATTCAGTTATTAGATATGATGCAATGTCATTCATTAATAAACATTTCAAAGTTCATGATATCATTTACAAAATTTTATTTTTCAGAATTTCAAGTGCCAATAATATATGAAAATATTTTTGGTATCTTATTTATTGTTGCAGCTTTACCTAATCCGGACTCCGGTCCCATATTTATCCAATCGGCAGAGGAACTGAGAAGCCCGTGCATCAAGAAAACTGGAACTTTGCCAGGTCCTTGATTATTTTTGCCGCTGGGGATTCGGTGAAGTCGAAGAATGTAGCCATCGTCTGTCTCGATAGCGTAGCTCTGCACTGGGTATCCATATTTTGTGATTAGACCAACCTACAAAACGTAAACTATTATTTTACTGTTGCTTCCATGTAAAGTAAAGAAAAATATTGATTTGTTAAAAATGTGATAAAAAAACATTTATTCTCAGCAAAGTAATACTAGGAAATTTTAAATGTTTTGTGGGTGGGTACCGGTAGTGTAGTGGGGGTGGGGGTGTGTGGGGTCAGTGCTTCTACACCTTTTCTAGACGATTTGGAAATTTTTCGAAAAATATTTATTTTTACTTAAATATAATTAAATGATTTTTGTAATAATGTATCGAGAAGAATTTTTCGTTGGAAACTCCAGTTAAAAATCATTAAAATAATCAGCGCTCCCAGATTCTTTTAGTTAGCACTGCACCACTGGTTTTCACATCATTTCACATAACAGTCATTTTAGTAATTACTTTAACATTGATTTTGTAAATAAGAAGACTAAATTGAATACAAACTAATCAATTAACCAAATCGCTCACACCAAGTCCACTCCACAATAATTACAATGTACACTTTCATAAGGCATGGGTTCTTAAATTATATTGTGCACAGACAATTAAACATAATTTGCTTTCATGTAATGCTATATTTATATGTCGCAGGTTACACTTGGAGAGATTAAGGAGTTACTTTAAAATTTTGAGCATTAATTTTTGCTATAATCCAACAAAATAACTATAGTTTTAATTCAAATAACACAAAGTACCACTGTCAAATATATATTTATTTAAAAATAATGCAATATAATTTATGAGGAAAAATATAGAACTATTTATAAAATATGAATGTTATAAACATCAGTGTTTAATTTCACAGAAGTTATTTTGTAATTAATAGCTATTTTGACGACATAGGGCAATCGCCTGGCATGTCTTTATAACTGATGGATCTTTAGTATAATGGATTAGTGTAAATGCCAAATCAAAATAAAAAAAATATTAAACAATTACTTAAAGCAGCATTCCTTCAAATAATAATAAAATCTTTAAAAATGCTTATAATTGTTTTATTATGACTTTTACATTCTTCATGTATTAAGTATCCCAAAATGACTTTCATTAATTTTTAGTCTTGGTTTAAAATAAAACCATTATTTATGATCGTAAATAAACTTTAAAACAAAGAAAAATATTTTGGTTCAATATTTACTATGTAAAAATATTTCTTTATATTAATTCATCATTCTTTTATAAGTCTTACCGCATCCAGTAACGCATCTTCAAGAATTGATTTGGGGATTGAACTTGTGTCTCCAAGGCTTGCGAGGTATTCCTCTCCGTGTGGAGATTTCCCTCCTTGCACTATTGATACAATAGACAAGAAGGACAAAACCAAAATAAACTTCATGATACAAATTTTCTTAAAAAATAATTGATATTTTACCTAATAATGCGAACATATTTATACAAGAAATCATGATCTCAATCTTGTAATGCATGAGCCAAAAAAAATATATTTTTGTCATTATTCAATACCTAATACTTTTATGTTAATAATTATTAAAAGTTGTAGTTAAACAAAAATGACTTTCAAATACTGAGAAATCTATTTACATATTCATTTAATTTCTATCTATTATGAAATTTACAAGACTCAACCTAACAAATTACTATAGAGTTTTATAATTCATACAATTAATACATCGGTTTGTTATAAGAAAATATTTAGTAAAATTGAGTTGGAAAAATTGTCATCCAAATTCATACACAAGTGATTTGTTTCAAGATATTTTGACACACTGAGGGAGTTATTTGTAGAGCTCAATCAACCCTTGGTTTTATTAAAAAATGGTGACAAAACGAGAGATTTTAACATTTTAAGGAAACAATTGGAATATCTAACCCGTACACCAGGGATGGCGAACAAGGGATCTGGTGAGAGATTTTGGTGAGAAATTATCTAACCCACTTGAACTTTTAGAAATGATTGTTTTTATTTAAAGCCTTAATTATTCAATCTATGTGACCCGCGACATGATTTTTTTAAAAATTTTAAATAAAATTTGACCCACTTGCGAAAAAGGTTCGCCATCCCTACCCTACACTGTTGGTTTTATGTTTCGTTGATGTATTTTTCGTCAACAAAATGAAGAATGCTATATAAAGAATGTTGTTTCAAATATATCTAAATCTGTCAATGACATTTAGTCAGCTACAGAATAAAGTACACCAAAGGAATATGTTATATTATTTATACAAGAACCTACAATAATAATCAAATCAGGCTATATACTTAAGATGAGCAATTCACTTTAAGCAAAACAACTCACATTTAAAAATCAAATCACTATTCCAGGCTGGATGGTAGTCCAGGCACAAGAAATTTAGATGCCCTTCTGAATTTTGTAATTATTTAGTACACATACATGGTTTTTTTATACAACCTTAGCAAATAAAATTGAATTTCTCTATGCCTATAACAATGTAAAGGTAAAGAAACTGTTATTTTGGCCAAAATTTAGTATTTTTGATCTTCAGCTTAATATTTTATTTTTATTGTGTACAAGAATGTCAATCTCTGTAAATTCTCAAACCCTCATTTTCTATCTTCTTGAAAAAAGATTGTTGAGCAATCGCGTAATAACTTTTATCTTTGTCTTTCTATCCTCCCCCACTCTGAGAAAAGGAAAAGTCGAGCAATTGATTTGCAACCACTCATTCTTAAAAAATATCCCGATTAAATATATTATAAGCCCAGTCAAAAATTCCCTGTTGCTGCAATAAATACTTCAAATTGTGTATTATTGGGAGTTTGCATTATCACCATTCAATTCCACTCTTTGTATTACTGAATATTGTCAGATAACTGGTCTATATTAATATGATGTATCTCTAAAAAAATATATTTTAAATACATAAAAATAAATGGTATTTTTTTCATATTTAAATTTAAAATATTTTTGTTATTAAATATTTATGTTAAATGTGACATATTGTGTTAATCCAATGTAAACAAATTAATGTGATTAGATACTTCAATCATTAATAATCCTTTTATTATTTACTGTACCAAAATTTGAGAATTCAAGATAATATCCTTAATTTAGCAATTTTTCAACTGAAATAGCATGCTCTCAAGCTGTCATGTGATTATCTATCTCATTTAATCTCTTACTGACTTGCATAAAAATTCAAAATATAAGAATATAATCTCCCGCTTAATTGGGAATTGGCTAAATCTCCCAAGTAGGCTGTTTGAAAAACCCACAGATGTAATTCATATTTAACTACATTTTAACATGATGGCATTCTCTAAGATTAACTTTGAGAGCTTATGTTCCACAAACTAAGATTAAGTAATTTTTATTGATTACTTTTTATTTAGTGTAGTGTGACCTGATCATTTTATGTGTGTCTAAAATAAGTTCAAAAGGAAATAATTACAATCCCAGTACAGTGGAACCCTGATGTATTGTTCTGTCATTCATCATTTTTTAAGAACTCTAAAATGAATAGGGGGGCCAAAAATGGTCTGCAAAGATATAAGGGATATCTAAATATCCCTCAGTCATGAAGATGCACGATATTATCTAGTAATTTTGGTTTACTTAAAACACTTTCCCAAGCCAAGAGAAAAATATATTTTTTTTAAATATACGTCCTGGATTTTTACCGTTCTTCAAAGGGCGGGCGATAAATGCTAAAACATGGTTTTTCACTTAATTCTTTAAGGGCCAGCAACATATGAGAAGTATTTTTTTAGCACCGTAGGGGTGGTGTTAAAGAAGTATTTTTGGCACCAATTTTCTTTTAATAATGAGTAACATAATAAATTTGATCTAAGAACAAAGCGATTTGTGTCTACTATAATCAATTTTATACATTTTACAAAACATAGTTTACTTTAACCTAGATTTTAAGAATTAATTCAGTTTTGTTGTTTAAACTTCATTTTGTCATTGTTAAACATTGTTAATATTGAAATAGCAGTAACAGAACAAGTGAAACTGAACCTTACATTTATTTGTTTACGTGTGAAAGTTTGTAATTTTTAAACTCTACTCTATTTATGATTATCAACACTCCATGGTCAGCTGTATCAACAATTTCAATGAAGTAAATTTCAATTCAGAAGCGTTACCATTTACATTATTTTCATTCTTGACAGGATATTCTATATATATCTAATTTATGGTAACTAATTATCATCAAAGATTCCTAGCATTTAACTTGAAGTGCTAATATTTCAATGAAGTAGGTTAATTAAATTTTAATGTTTCCATATTTTCATTGAAAACTATACGGTGTATTTATTAAAAAATCACTATCAAGTAAAGCTGTTGACAACTAAAGTTGTAAAACATTGTGAGTGTGATTCTCGGAATCAGTAATAATTTGTAATTCTCAAAATCTGCACAATCCACTCTGCAAATTGTAGAGTATGTCTATACCTTAGTATAGCAGAATCAAGTGTCACTATTTATTAATGTGGACATTTTAATTTAAAGGAAATCATTACATTCTTTATTGGCTGTTTGTGTAAGTTTTATCTTATTCAAGTGTTATTTGCTTATCTTGATTTTAGATGCTATCATTTATACCTAAATGTAGCCAAGTGCGTATATTTCTTATTTATGACGTCGTTTTTATATATCTCTGGATCACTTGATTTACTGTTGATAAAATCTGATAATGAATTTAATGTGTATAATATTTTATAATGATCGTTATTGTTATGCATTTGTGCACTTCTCTAAGTGTCAATCAACTAATATGTCATTTTTTATTGACCACTTTATTATTGGTCATTTTGTATTTACATTCATGTAAATAGTCCCTATACAGATATTTTTATGTAACTGTCTACGGATACTAAAACTGGAAGTCGATATACACAAGTTGAACAGCTGTATACGTTGATTCTCTTGCAAATAAATCTAATAAGGGAATGACGTCTGCAAACAAATGCTATATGCTCTTAAATTGGCCTCTGGCCTTTTTGTGCACTATTTGCTTTCTAGAATTACTGATACTCTGAACCTAGAAAAAAATCTGAGCATCTTTTTATGAACCAATCAAGAATTTAATCACATTATGAAAACAATGCATCACTGAGGTCCAAGGGCTGTATGACGATGCCAGCACAGTTCAATTCATAATGTATAAGAGACATCTTAGTCCTCTATATAGACCAGGGGTCGGCAAGCCTCATGGAGCCCTTTCCATGGCCGTTTGCAGCTCTTGAACTTATCACGTTGTTTAACTCTGAGAATCAATATACAATTTGCATATTTATGGCTCTTTGATACCTTTGCTATCCTGTTTCTATAGTAACTTGACTCTTCTCGCTTGAAAATTTGCCGACCCCTGGTATAAATATCTGGCAACAAAAAATGCGCCTACAGGGATTATCCAACAATGCATTGTTAATGGCTATAGAACCATCTTATGCCAGGCTTCTCAACAGGGGACCACAGATATATTTTTTAAGCCACAGTACAGCTTAGTACAGCAAAAAAAAAGGTTGAGAAACACTGATCTTATGTAACACTATCGAAAGGTTGCCATCTACAATATGCCTAATTAACCTTTCAAACCCAATACAATATACAACTGTGTGCAGGGCCATAGCTTGGTGCTGGCAAATAGGATGGTCGCCCTGGGCGCCACGGCGCTGGAGGAGTATAGGCGGCAACAAAATGATGCCAGGAACTTTTAGAAAAATATGAAATACTGAAATTTTGGTGCAAAATCTACCCTTTGCCCTAGGTCAGGGGTCGGTAGATATTCACGTGAGAAGAGCCAAGTGAGGAAACAGGTTAGCAAAGGTATCAAAAAGCTATAAATATATGGACTTTAAGGGTAAAAATGTGGCTCAAGAGTTGATGTTTGAAAAGCTCCAAACGCCTATGCAAAGAGTTGCCCCCTGCCCTATGGGCAAAAGGGCCTAGTTATGGCTCTGATTATGTGCCATCATTTATCTACTAATGATTACAGTTTCCATTTTGAATGTTTGGTTAGTTTTCTTTAAGAATATTATGGACATATTAATTATGTGTGTACTTATTTAACTTACTATTATAAAATAAACATTCCAATCATAAATTTAATGGTGGGAAAATGAAATGATAATAAAAAAAATATTATTCTATTTAAGGTTTCTTAAAAGACAAAGGATTATTATGAATGATTTCCAATTCTTAAGGATTAAATTTCATATTGACAGCAGTTAGTAGCAGTTATCCAACCAAATAAGCTTTGTTATCAAAAACCATTATCAACATAACAAAGTATTAAGCAAACAGTAATCCAAATAAAGTAATTCATCTTCATCAATGTCTGTTTGCTAGATTTATATCAGTGAGAAAGTATTTTTACACAATGGTAATAGATAAAAAAAAATCAATTTAGATGTCGGGTGCACCTCTTTTAAAGTCAAGCCAAATTATATTCTTCATTTGACACCGAGCTTTTTTGGCATGATTATTTGTCGCTTGCTGTGGCCCAGTTGGTTAGAGTTTGCTCTACCGATCACGCAAGTCTGGGTTCGATTCCCAGTAAGATCACAGTGAATTTGAGAATTCAATTTAAAATTGTGATCGAAGACTGGGTGTTTGTGATGTCAATTCACATTTTTCTTTTCTTCCTATCCTTTGATCCCTTAATAACTGGGTGTGGCAATAGCGTGGTTAACCACTAGTCCTATTCTAGCCTTATCTCTTCTTTCCCTACTACTCACGCTGAAAAAAATGTGAGGTTGAGCAACTGAGTAACAAACATTTCTTGTAGAAAAAACTTCTGTTGAGATACCTCCATTAGGAGATCATATGCTCCATATTGAGAGCGGACATGGTTATAAAAAAAAATACTAACCATTGTTTTGACACGGAATAATGAAAAAGTTAAAAAGATACCTTTAAATAACAAACCATTAAAACAAGAAATATTGAAAATTATAAACACAAATTATTTTTTCTTCTTTGTTTTCTTGACACATGGTTCTGGTCACAGAGTGACTCTATGAACCTGGTATTGTTTTGTTTTATGACTTATATTTATGAGTGTTGCGATACCCGGTGCATTACATTCAAAATGGAGCTAAGATAGGGATCAAACAACCAATGGTTCCCATGAAAAAAATTTAAAGTTTTCACAGTAAAATAAAATAAAGCCTTCCGAATATTGATTTGAAACATTAAAAGTTCCACTGCGTTACATGGGGGAAAAAGCACTGCCCTTTATTAAGATGACAACAGCTCTGTTATCTAGTCTATATGTTATTTAGGCCGATATTAGCTGCTAGGTCAAAATGTTAATAGGTCATTTGAAGGTATGTATACAAATTTAAATACAACACAAAATCAGTTTAATAATCGTTTTTATTTTATTAATTTACAAATTTAGTAATTTAAATAAGAACTCAGTTGAGAATTGTTACAATTCAAGTAGATTTCATCATAAGTGACAAAGTTTGCATCAGTGCTGATTTAATTGTTGGCAACCTTTTTTAAAATCCCTTCATTAAGTTTATAACTCTATCATAAACAAGTTTCTTCACATCAATTCCGAACATATAATCGAGATGATTAAAAGTGGCATGCGGGACTCGGAACATGCCGATTGCGTTTCCGAGCTCACTGTTGAGACTTTTCACATCGGACGGTGCTGACAACCAATCGTTATCGGAGTAATGCAGAGCAACTGGTGCAACGATGTTTTTGAGAATGTAATTTGGCGGATTTACTGAATTGTATTCGGCAAGGTTTCCGATCATGTTGAAATCATATTTTCTAAATTTGCCAGATAAGTGTTCTTGACCGTAGTGGACGATTTGTTTGCTGGAAATTCCAGCTGGGGTGTGACCCATCAAAACAGGTAACATAGTCTGAAAAGAAAATAATAATATCATATTATATTAACTACGAAATTTCTGTGGACCATGTCTTATGTTATAAAATTTAAAATGACTTATTCCATTTGTTGAATTAGATGTGACATGTGTTTCTTCTTTACCGAGCGTGTTCAAATTATAATATGCGTGGTTTAAAACGATCTATAATCAACATTTAAATTTTGATTCCATAATTATTAATCTTGCTTGATATGAATCGTAAGAGGATTACAATTTATTTAGATTAAATAGATTTAGGAGACACCCACTCTATTTTAAATGCTATTTACAAATAATTGAATGTTTTGAAGTCGTTAATTGATTTCCAAAAAAAACTCAATTTTTCACTTTTAAGCAGTCACTATTTACCTGATGTAGTAATTCTACATTATCACTTATGTTAAATTCATGTTTATGTTGACCAAGACGCATTGCAAACTTGGAAAAACTACTTTTTTTAAGAATCATCTGAGCTTTTATCTAATATGATTTATATAAATGCCTATATTATTCCAATCAATACAGTCATAGAAAAAGAGGTTGATAAAATCATGGGAAGAAATTGGGCAAAAATACTTACTGTATTTAATTGATCTGGGCTGTAACCGCAAAACAAAAACATTATGTTCGTGCACAAAGGTTGAAAGAAAGATCCATCACTGCAGAGAAGAGTTCCTGCCATCGTCATCAGGTTAGTGCTTGGGAAGAATTCATTGACTCCGATGAGAGATGTGATAGCCTATCAAAAATAAATGCTTATAAAACAATTTCTCTCTTGAGAATTATAAGATCATGCAAGATGTGAGCCTAATTAAACTAATTTACCGGGGAGTACTCAATTTATTTTCTGTTACTTCATCTAACTCAAATATTCAACAATAATATGTTATTTATAACAAGTTTATCAACCAGTAAAGTATAATAAATCAAGCACATGAAACAAATTTCAGTAGAATAAATGCAGCAAAATTTATCTTTTAAACAAAAGACATTAACATTTAGATGTTCTATTTCTATTACATCTGATTGAAGTGATCATAGGCCACATATATTCATGACTCATAAATTTCGTAGATATATATGAAAACTAAATTTGGTTTGAATCTAAAGAACAGAAAGTCCATTTAAAATACACTATGAGGTATATTTTTGAGTGAATTTCCTTTTTCGTTTTCAACATAGCACAGCTAACAAATATTATGTTACACCTTAACAAATTGGTAATGAGTTTGCAAAAAAATAATAAAATATATTTACCTCTATGGTATTAGCCATGGGTGCTAATAGCTTGACAAGAGGACTTTTCAGATTTGACATGTAAGCGATCGGTGCCAGAGCTTGCATTGTCCTAATTTTGGCATTAAATTCAGGTCTTGTCGATGCCATTACGAAGAATGATGTGGTCCCTTGAGAGTGGCCAACATAATGAAGATTTTTTTGTGCCGTCTTCTGCAGGATGAAATTAATCATAGCGGGAAGATCATAGTAACCGATTTCGTTCCAGCTGAATTTCCAGAACTGCGCTTTGTCTGGATTCAAAGTGCGATGTTTACGGGAGTAAAAGTTTCCGCGAGCATTTCCCATCCAAACATCAAAGCCTTCATCAGCCAGAATGTATCCTAAGGATGAGTCAAAGATTTACACTAATGTTAAAAAAGTATTTTTTATTTTTCATTTAAAAAAAATCAATTTAAATCAAGATTAAAATTTGCCTATCAAAAAAAAAATATAAAGTGCAACATTAAGATCAAACAAGTAACGTATCTATTAAACATCAAAATTTAGATTGAAGATTAGATGCAAGTTATCATATTTGAAATCGATACACTGGTGCTGATATTTACCATCAGAGGAAGTAAAACAAAACAGATTTAATCTTTCAAGATATCTCATATTATTTACCTAAACTTTTCTCCGGTCCCATGTTTACCCAATCAGCAGATGAACTCAGAACCCCGTGCATCAAGAGTACTGGAGTCTTTCCGGAGCCTTGATTGTTTTTACCGCTGGGAATTCGGTGAAGACGGATAATGTAACCATCTTCGGTTTCAATAGCGTAGCTTTGAATTGGATATCCGTATTTTGTTACAAGTCCAACCTAATTGCGAAAAAAATAAAAACATTGACAATTTTATTTCAGTATTTCTTTATATTCCTTTTCCAAATGTATTCCAGCTAAGTACTGTTTGAATACAATTAAGCTGAGAGTTTGAATACAATTAAGAAAAACCCCCTTACACTAAAATTACCTTAAAAATATTTTTATTTTATGAAATTTCAACACATATTTAAACAGGCATAATTCTAAAATAATTAATATAATGTTGTTAACTGTTAATTATCTGATATGTCTGAAATTGGTGCACAAATTTCACAGATTCGTAATGAATGATTGAACTGATTTGAGATTAAGTTTTGTCTGAATATGATCGTTCACAAAACAAATCATCCACAATAATAAATTGTGGAATATAGTTTATGAATAAGGTAAAAATAACTATTTATTATTTGACAAGATTGGATTTACTTAAAACCAAGCTCAGTCGAACATACTATTAAAACAAGATCAATACCTAGGCGTTGTTTTACTTAAAAATATTTATCTGAACAAATGATGAAACAAAATGAAATGTTTTCTTTTAAATATTGTTATAAAATCAATTGCATAAAGATTTACTAAATTTTTTCACATCATATAATATCATCATTTTAATATCATCTAATGCCAATGCCAATGCAATTCGACATCATAGATAATGCCAATGCGCCAAATATTTTGAAGTTGAAAGATCATACGAGATAAGCTCAACGAAAAATATTTGATCACTCAAGATCAACTTGAGGAAATTTGACATCAAAAACACCTGTGTTTTAGATTTCAAATTTAAATTAAAACAAATCTGAATTTGACAGTCACCTTACTGGAAATTGAACCCAGACTAGCCTGGTCAGTAGAGTCAAGCTCTTACCAACTAGACCATAGCAGGCGACATTTGATTTAACGAATGTTATATAGATATCCTTTTTATTTATTAAGTATATTTTCATGATTATGTTTGTCTTACCACATCTAGTACAGCATCTTCACGAATTGATTGAGGTATTGAAGATAGATCTCCAAGACCTGCAAGATATTCCTCTCCGTGCGGAGATTTCCCTCCTTGAGCTATTGATACAATAGACAAGAGGGATAAAACCAAAAAATATTTCAACATGTTTTCTTAGAAACAATACAGCACAACAGAGATTATTGTCTTTACAAAATAATGAATGAATAAAAAAATTGCAGATATTTATATGTAAAATATTGATTATTATCTTGTAATTCAGTGTTTCTCATCTTATGTTTGGCACTTCGAATAGTAACTGAATCACAGATAAAAATGCCTCTCACCATAAATTATAGGAGTGATTAAATATGTAGAGGAATAGATTAATAAATTACTCTCTCTAAAAAAGAAGTAGTCACTAAGTGACAAGCAGTTCTTGCAGAACAACTTTTGTTGAAATAAACTCCATTAGGAATTCATATTCTTCACTTTGGGCACATGATTACAAAAAAATAGAAGACTGATAGAATTTCAATACTCAAATAAATAACTTAATTTATTATTTTCTTCAATGCACTGCATTGAAAATGTATAATCTCTTTTGAATATACTTAACAAGAAATCAAATGAATATCATCAAACAATTTTGTACATTGTTTAAATTGAATTATAAATGAACATCACTATAAACATTTGCATATGATGAGCTTTGACCATAACTTCAGCAATTTTAAGTCTAGTGACGGATGAATCACTTCAGAGACCCTAGGCACAACATAATTTGGAGACCCTTATTTATGGGCGCAAACTTTCATAAACATTGAAAAATCACTGAAAATGTAAATTGGCTGTAAATTATACAAGCTTAGTTGGATACCCAAAGCGCATGCCTCATTCGCTTATGAGGTAATTCGCCACCGTTCATGGTGTATCGGCTAATGATTTGATGCGTACAAGGTCACATCCAAACATAATACATCATTTTTATAAAAGTATAATATTTTAATTGATTTAAAAAATAGTAGCCTTGTGTAGAAATATAGTGTAGTTTTTTTTTCTTTCACTACTATGCTTTGGTTAAACCTACATTTTCAAAGACCAGAATTTCATCTTCAGCGTACAGTTCCTTGTATGCACTTGTACGTTATATCAAAGTTTTACTGTATGGTGAAATATATTTTAATAAAGTTTGTGAAATGCTGCCTTAATGTAATAAATAACTGGTAAGATATGAAACGCTTAGTATCATTGTTTGATCCATTTTCTATTGTTTTAAAAACAAAATTGAGTCAATGGCTTATCATATGGCTAATTGAAATATTTTTTAAATATAAATGGCACATTTTGAAACAATCAATAAATAAGATGCTGGCTATCGTTGTGAAAGCGATGATGTAAACAAAATTATATTAAATACATTACGAGATAATTCTATCATAATAACAGAGTTAGTATATGACACCACGGCGAGCACAAGAAACATTTTTTATCATTCAAATCATGACTCGCTATACCAATAGTTTATGAATGATATTATTGTATTAGTTTATTATTGTATATTTAAAATTTGACAGCTGCCTAAGAAAAACATGAAAATAGTTCTGTTGCCACCTGAGTATCTAATTTTAAAGTTTTATGTTACGACACAAATTGAATATGCAATTCTAATAACAAGCATGATTCTCTTACGCTTTTAACGTCATATGCAAATCACATTCATAAAAATGTGTGCACTTAATCACTTAATCAAGGCAACATATAAATACTTCACTATTTTACATCTGCCAAACAGAATGAAAATGGATCATCAGGACAAATTAACATTTGCATTGTATAACTGTGGAACAATTTTGTACACAGTGAATGTCTGGATTTCCTCATTATAGAGATGTTTTCATTACATCTTTTAACGTAATTATATCAAATAGTAAATAAATGATAAAATAAAATCCAGATAATATCCGTTAATGAAATGTTTTTGTATAGTACTCCACAGGTCTGTAAGGTTTATTAATCAAATAGTATAGTTTATATTCATTTTGCCATCTTTAAAAAAGTTTTTACCAAGATTTTTGAGATAAAAATATAATATAAGACAAGCTAATTTTGTGTGTTGTGAATAGCAAACATTTCTCAATATTATTATAAAAAAATTAAGGGCTCAAATTGTTTGAGAATCACCAACATCATGCACCAAAAATGTCAATGTATCAATAGATAGCTATCTTGTTTTGTTGCACTCTGCTTCGCAACAACCTGAAAACTGTAAATAGGGGACAAAAAAACATTTTCGCAAGTACGAATTATATATATGGGTTGTTTAATAAATAATCTTACATTGTTATCATTTTATCATTAAAATCAATCGATGTTTATTTGAGATAATGAAAGTGAAAATAATATCTGCTGTTTTTATTTCAGATGAATTGATAACAACACATTGTTTATAGATTGCTAATTCACAGTAAGCCTCTTGAATGACGTTGTTATTTATTTTCAACAGAGCGGAGCTAGAACAAGATGTGAGATTTAATAAATTTAGGTACCGTACTATTCCGAATGTATTGAGGCATATATAATATATATTTGGAGAAGGATTAAGATAAAGAATTCAAGTACATGACAAAACTTAACTAAAAAATAATATAAACAATGCTCTGATCGCAAGAGGGGTGAAGAAATTGATAAATCAAATGATGGCGAGAAGAAGTCGGAGGTTTGTCACATTATCGGAATGCGTCAATCAGGTCTTTCTATATACAGAATATTGTATTTTAGAGGAGATTACAAAGTATACACATTTATATACTGCATATTTGTAATAAACCCCATATATTATAACGTGAATGTTTCAAAATAATTAATGAAATTATATTTCGGTATAAAATGTATCTTTTGTAAGGAATAACAAGAAAGTCACATTTAAAATGAATTAAATAATTAATAGAATCATTAGAAAGTGAAAACTAAAAAGGATTACAGTAGATATTTACTGATGTACCTACATATATTATAATACAGAAGATGTGAACAAGTTTCCTACTTAAGAATGTAGGGATAATAGCTGAGCTTAAGACAAAATTATAGTTATATAAACTTAAGGAGTACACCACTGGCATTAAGTCAAATAATGTTTCATATTTATAACTCTTTTTGAGAGAACTGAATAGATCTACGTCAAATGAATCTAGTTTGATTGATTATAAAGATCATAGATGTTATCTTTCTATTTCATAAATTGGCTAAAAGATTGCACTACCCACAAAAAAAAACATACAAATGTTCTAAAAATAGAGACTGGCGTCATCAAAACTATTTTTGTATTTTTGTATTGACAAAATGCTTAGGAATATTCAAATATAGAAAAGCATACCCAACGTTTCCTCTAAGGTGTGCGCACGGCCGCGCAGCAGCTTGAAAACCCTCACGCGCTCATTCCGGGTTGGCGCCATTCCAAGACAAGTATTCAATTGATATTTAATTGGCCCACGCAGCTAACCTCTTGTCTTAGAGCATGCACGGGCAAACCATGGCCCACCACGTATGTTTCTGCAGCCCAATATTATATTTATGAAAAAAATTCACGTTTTTTATCTTTTATCGCCTTTTTAAAAAAAGATTGAAAATAAATATTATAACTTTAAGCTACAACTTGAGATTATAGATCTGCAGTGTGACCCTGATTTAAGGGAATTGTACTGTCGTGAAGAAATCTGCAAATTTTATAACGCAATTAATTCGGACAAATTCAACCAGCTTAAAGATGTTACTCGTTATTTTTGTATCAACCCATATTTTTGAACAAACATGTTCAATCATGAACCTCAATAAAAACTCTTTACGATTATACATACATCACCGATGAACACTTACAAGCTGTTTTAAGAATCTCAACTACAAAATGAGCCCCTGAATTTAAAAAAAATGTTAAAAGACCTAAAAAAGTTTCATTCCTTTCATTAGATTGTTTTTTTTCATGATAATAAATAGTGTACATATAAAAATGGTATTTTACTTGCGGCCCGCCGCTAATTTTGAATTCCTGAATTGAGCCCTTCATCCGAAAAGTTTGCCCTCCCCTGTCATTGCTTGTACCTGAAGTAATTTGACATCGAAAATAGTGGTAGAAAAGCCCAACATTAGAAAATAAAATTGATAGCTAAAAACTAACATGAGTTTTCTCAAATGATGAAACTTCGATTTGTGATATATTTTGAAAATAAAATCTATAACAGCTTGAGTAAATATTTTTTTTTAGCACAGCTTAATATTATAATATATAATACAGGTAACGGTATATCACTCGTTCATTGCGACCCCAGAGAGTATTCATTATATTGGGATCTTTTTTTGCACTCGCACGTTTCTTGTGGTTGCATATGAGTACTATCTTTCTCGCTCGCTCTCATACTTACACATTGTCTACGTAAGCATCTTACAATCAATAGCAGCATTCATGTTCAATTATTTATGAAAAACTGATGCGCCAACTCGTTAAAAAAATAAATTAAAGTAAAAGAGATGCCACGCGGGCTTAATGAAAACAATATAATATTATGAAAGCTGTTAAAAACACTGAGGAAAAATGAAAGGAAATCACCCATTCATGTGAGAGGTTGTTCAAAGAAGTTGTTGAAGATCACAAGTCCACAGTCCATGTAAAATGAAAATCATTTTTTTTGCGAATATAGTTCACTTTTATGTTAACTATTGAAGTGTATTATTTGTAATTTAAGCCCCCCCCCCCCACAGTTGATTGCAAAATTTCGCTTAGTACAACAATGTCCAGAACATATCCCCTGCAATCAACAGGGAAATCAGCCTGTTTGATGGCAACAATTTCTCAAAAAGGGTTATATCCCCTGATTTTCAAACTGTTATATTAGGTAAAACGGAAAGAAATGACATTTTTTCTGGCGCGTCACTTTAAAATCTGTTTGTAAACGGTTGCCATTGAGCTAACACGTCGGGGTTGATATTATTTTAAAGCTCTGTGTGTACTCTTTCCATTTCAACAAAGTTTATATTTTTTTTGCCGTTGTGGAAAAATGGAGAAGCCTGAGATTGAATAAACACATTTGCGCTGTTTTATGCTGTTTTTATTCGATAAAGGATTAAAACCAAAAAAAGCTACGAAGACCATTTGTGACATTTACGGTGACGTCTTGAAACTTTGAAAGTGCTTTAGATGGTTTCAAAAGTTCAAAAGTGGCGATAGGGAGTTAAAGGACAAACCAAAAACAGGAAGACCCCTCAAAATCGATGATGACATCCTAAAATCATTGGTGGAAGCTGCGATCTCTGCGGATAAAATGATGAAACTTCGATTTGTGATATATTTTGAAAATAAAATCTATAACAGCTTGAGTAAATATTTTTTTTTAGCACAGCTTAATATTATAATATATAATACAGGTAACGTTATATCACTCGTTCATTGCGACCCCAGAGAGTATTCATTATATTGGAATCTTTTTTTGCACTCGCACGTTTCTTGTGGTTGCATATGAGTACTATCTTTCTCGCTCGCTCTCATACTTACACATTGTCTACGTAAGCATCTTACAATCAATAGCAGCATTCATGTTCAATTATTTATGAAAAACTGATGCGCCAACTCGTTAAAAAAATAAATTAAAGTAAAAGAGATGCCACGCGGGCTTAATGAAAACAATATAATATTATGAAAGCTGTTAAAAACACTGAGGAAAAATGAAAGGAAATCACCCATTCATGTAAGAGGTTGTTCAAAGAAGTTGTTTAAGATCACAAGTCCACAGTCCATGTAAAATGAAAATCATTTTTTTTGCGAATATAGTTCACTTTTATGTTAACTATTGAAGTGTATTATTTGTAATTTAAGCCCCCCCCCCCCCCCAGTTGATTGCAAAATTTCGCTTAGTACAACAATGTCCAGAACATATCCCCTGCAATCAACAGGGAAATCAGCCTGTTTGATGGCAACAATTTCTCAAAAAGGGTTATATCCCCTGATTTTCAAACTGTTATAATTACAGTGCTTCTGTTAACAAGATTTTGTGTCAAATACTGTGTTTTGCTAGCTAAACATAAGTAAGCAATATGCCATAATGTGTATCATAATATTACCTTATATGGAGATCACATTTAGGCAGGTATGTGTTAACTATCCATAAAAGTATAACAATACTAATTAAAGGTTTGACCATTTTTACTGGATCATAGTTAACACACACATGCTTAAGTATCATTAAAGGGATTCCCGTATTCAACATTTTCAACAAAAGAATTTTATCTGAAACACTTCTCAGTAATACGCAATATATTTTGGAGAATATAATATTTGATAAGCGCCAGAAATAGATCAATCAAGATTACTATAAAGATTATTATAAGATGAAGTATTTTATTTTGACAGATTGTCGAATACCTTTGATCATATTTTATTAAGCAAAATCCTGTTTGTTTGTAGATAATAAGTTTCTTATGTAGTTATTCAATATTATGGCCAAATATCCACAAAATATTTCTCAGCATATCATTAGAAAAGTATACTAGTTTATGTCATTAGCCAAGAGCAGTGACGTTTTGACGAAAAACCTTTTGAGCTCAACGTATTTGACTCTTGTGATTATGTACAATAACTGTTTTTTTTAAATTCATGCTCTTCTGTAGTTATATTTTAATCAACATACATAAATTATTAATGAAAATGTCATATTTTTTTTATATCATCTTACTAACTTTATTGTGACTGCCCTGATCCGTGCATGTTAGGTACACGTCAAATGAAATAATTAAAACTCCAGTTTATAATATTTGCAGGATTTATTCAATACAGAGTGACAAAATATTTGGCAATTTATTTTTACACTGTAAAGATTTACAAATGAAAATGGTAATGGTTACCTAAAAATAACACACAATTCCGGTAAAATCCCAGAATATATTATATATCATTGACACGTGTGCGTTTAATATCATTGTGCATAAAAAGAATTTCATTTTAACGTCTATTATCATAAAATCTTCAAATTAAAATTATTCAAAACAACTTCAAAATTTCATTTATTTTTGTTCACAGCATATTAGGAACATTTTAGGAAAATCCTTATGTAACTGGAGATGTCGATTCGAGGAGCCCTCGATGATTATAATGGTAAGGGTCGAAATACACCGACAGTATTATATTGCCGTTGTCAGCAACAAACAAGCAGCCGACAACTTGGACTGCAGATATTGGGCCGGCCACAGAATGCTGCGGTGTGTGCACCTAATATGAGTTTTATATGAAAAAACAGAAATTGCCGAGATGTGGCTGTTGGCTGCAGCAGCTAAATTTTGACCCAAAGCGGCTGTTAATGAAAATTAATGACGATTAATATTAAAGAATTCACCAAAAGCCGTATTCAATGGCATCAAATGTTTTTATAGTACACATTATAAAATTCTGAGAATGTAGATTTTAAAAACATTATTAGGAAAGATTGTTCCACATTTGATACTATTTTAAAATAAATACAATTTTTCATTTAAGTGATGATATTATTCAGCAATATTTATTGTTTGTCACAGTTGTTAATGTGTAAAGATTTCGCAGTCTAGGGAGACCAATGTCTTGTCACTCATAAGATTTTTTTATATTCTTGTAAAATTTTCAAAAAGTCAATATATGATAAATACACCCTTACCTGTTGTCAACTGAAAACAGATTTGAAGATCGATCAATCGATTAGATCACTTCTTACAAGTCGTGACGAAATTTGCTGACAATGACCCGACTTAAAATGAAATAGGATTTATTTTCAGAGCAGTTTGAAACAAGTAACATTAACAAAACTGTGCCATATTTGAGGACATTAGCTCCTAGATCCTAATAATAAAAGTGTATAAAAAAATTTATTGAATGAAATCTTCATTTTAATAAAAAAGTGACCATTCCTTTTAAAAAAATCGTTTGAAAATTTACAAAACGTACACGATGGCGCTTTCGCATCTGATGCTTTCATTTACACTATCAATATAACATGTATTATATCATATGTGTAATCAATTTATTTTATTACAAACTAATATGTTTATTACTTCCGGTGTTAATCTCATATGTATGAGACAACTTACAAACTATTTTTAATTAAGTGTAGTAAAGAGTTTTTGCGATGTTTACAGTCGCAATAAATACGAAAAAATAATAATAAGCAATCTAGTAAGGAATCCTTGATATTGACAGTTGAAAATTTTACAATCACAGCGGTATGAATACAGTTATGAACGGTACTGACACTTCACAGTATTTCAGACATTCCACAATAAGTGTACGCGCGTCGGAGTAGCTCCAGTGAAAAGCGATAACTTCAAAAAAAATCTAATAATGTGTGATGTCATTTTAGGTTGAATAATAATTTTTAAATGCATAACGCGGCAAATAAACATTAATTGGATTCCTTTAAAACTAAATCGAATGAATAAATAGATGGAATCATCCTGAATCAAGAGTCAGGTAAGGTTGAATAAAGGAATGGCAAAATAATAATACATGTTTGTTTGATCAGGCTATCAGTGGAACCTTAAACTATTTTTGTATCAAATATAAGTAAAGATATGCAAATCTTTGTGATGATACAAAATTATAGATTCTATTCCTGTGTTCAGCAGCAAAACACGAATCACACTGAAAATTTCAAAAATTAATTTCATGTTTTATGAATTAAAATCGTATACACCTATTATTACATCAAAACCATGTCGTTGATAATAAATACTTAATTTTTTATTATGATCATTTGTAAAAAAAAAACACACAGCTAAAATAACATAATAATATGAATTTTTAATGCTAAGTCAAATATTCGTGAGGGTGTGAAAAATGTTTTATCATACTTCTTTCTTGCACATGCTTTCAATACAATACCAAAATATATCGACTGTGGAAAGGAAAAAGAAAGTAACCCTCAGTTTTTTCAAAACAGTTTTTTTTCGATAATCACAATACATATATACAACTCGACACACGTCCCTATCAAACGGATGGAAGCTGAAAATGCCGAATTAGTATCTAAATTTAGCTTTTAAGTTTTAAAAAAAGAAAGGCTTGTGAAAATTGCAACCAGGAAAAAAGACCTAAATAAAGGTTTTTCTTGAACAATTTATTAAATTAATATTAGGCTAAGTCAATAAAAAACCAGTTTATCAGTCACCGTGCACTTCAAGGTTGTGCATATTTCATAATTTGCTTTTAGCCTAAAATCATCAAAAGACGTTTTTTGTGTCTACTGTAAAATTTGATGTGTGGGTTACGTCCTTTTTCCTTTCCACAGTCGATATATTGATGGGTTATTTACAAAAAAAGATATTTATAAAGAAAGAGCTTTTTTAAGTAAGTATGCAGAAATAGTTCACTATAAAAAGTTCTATCAGTGAAAAGTTGTCAAATCATAGATTAACATTTTTACGTTAATTATCTATCCTGTAGATAAAAGTTCCACTGTTTCTGATTTTTAGTTAAATAATATCGGTAATATTTTTGAAATAATAAATATATTTAGCTATCTCGCAGATAGAACAAGCAATTTGCAATAGTTACGATGCTGACACGGCATGATATCGAATAGGATGATTTCATATCTATACTTTCATAAAATACAATATGATATTGTTGCATATTGGACATTCAGTATGCGGACCAGCTTACAATTTAGTCATAGACAGTAAAATATTTCCATTACTAATATTTATTATAAAGACTGTTCCAGAATGGTAACATATTATAGTAAATTACCAATGGTCAGTATTCGACTGTTATATTCACAGCAATGTTACACTTTCCCAGCCAGCGGGAATATAATCATACGTTATGTACAATTAGAATACAATTAGGTTAATTATGAATACGGACTAGGAATAATCACATGTTAAAAATAGTCAAAATCAGCGAAGGGTTCTCTTAAGTAAAATACATGCAAGTTATTTACACAGTAGACAAATAATAACTTTTCACAAATATAATTTAGTTTACTAGACAGTAAATCTTTCAAAAAATATCAAACTCCCCGGTTGAAATAATAATAACCGGTTAGTCTTTTTTATTACACAAACAATACAGCAATTAGACCTATCTAGTAATTAATACTCAGTACGACTACATTGTAAACCTCAACCCAACCCAAAGACAATAAAATACTACATAGAGTTAGGTAATTATCTAGAATTACCTAAGTTTAATTAATAGTTTCTAGTGTACGATCAAATTGATAGGTCCCACATCATAATGACAATATGAAAAAATATAAAAACTTGAGCTCATATTTCTATTGAACATTCAAATAACAGTCAACCCTCCTATAGCGTAGAGATAGGAACCACGCTATAGGAGAGTTCCATATAGGAGATTAGGCACCTATACAAAATTTGAAGGTAGGTTTTTTCAATTATATTTCACAAATTGAACAAAATCATGAAATCAATAATTTCTTCCATTTCTATATTACGAACTTCTTCTATATTTTGTAGATAATTCGCATAGAACGGACCGCTATATGACAAACTGCCACATTTGCTGTAGAAAAAGTTCACTATTGGAGAATACGCTAAAGGAGGGTTGACTGTATATAAAGTTGCTAAAATCTATTTTTAATTATGATCTCTCATTATATATCATCACTTCTGTTGTTTAATTTGTGTTTAAATATTATTAAATTTCAGACAAAAAGCTTGCAGTTCAATGATAAAAATATACAATTATTTAATACGATTGATATGAAAAACAATGCAGTCATATGTGCCAAATTGTTTAATATTTTTTTACAACGTTACAAGGACTATTGCAGCGATAGAATATAAAAACACTAAAAGAATATTTATTTAAGTAGCAGTAGATTAATATTAAGAGTTTTAAAATATATGCAGTAAAGTCAAACATAAAACAGGTACCATCATAACATTAAAGATAATTTTAACCCGACACCATGGAATTGATAATACTATAGACCAAGGGTCGGCAACCCTTTGTTTTAAAAGCGCCAAATATTTTACGTGGGGATTAGCGCACTTGGGTGACATGTCATTACACTGTAATACACTGTAATGACATGTGTCTGTCACATGCGTTGCGGCGAGAATCTTGCGGGCCGCTGGTTGCCGAGCCTTGCTATAGACCAGTGTCTGCCAAACTTTTTTCCTTTACAGCACACTGATGAATGGAACTAGTACCGCGGCACACCAAGATGCCGCAGATTATCTCCAAAACTCCTTTTTTTTTAGCTCACCGAGAAATTTGAAATCCTCAATTTGCTAACGAATAAGCATTATTTAAAATTAATATTTTTAAGGCTTCTTCTAGGGCGGCACACCTGAGACTTCTTGCGGCACACAGTTTGGCAGACACTGCTATAGACGAATAAAATTACATTACGCTTTTTAAAAGCAGACAACCAAAGATTATTATTTATATTGATGATAACAATAAAATATGAATTGTTTCAAGTGAAGTATAAAATAAAATTAATTATTTACTCGTAACATCGAATAGTATACAATATATTTATTATTTTTATTAGCTTCCCCATGCTTCTCTTTCAGCTGCTCGAGGTTTTGTCATTATAATATTTCTTTCCGTGTTTTTATCACAATTGAAAAGATTATTCTCAATATTTTTGAAGATACCTCACCCTCCTGTACAATACTATGAATTTTGACATAACTAAGACTAATTATTGACAAAAATATTTGGAATCAATAGTAACTTCTCAGTTTTCTTTTAATACTGTCGATATAAAAATAAATTTAAGCGTTTCTTTGAAGGCTGATCTGTGAATTGGAATTGGACGGAGCAACACTCTCCTCGTCAGTTTCGCGTTCCGGCGATATTCTTATCGCTTGATACCACTGATTTGTGAGATCTGTCATTTGACTCTTGCAATCTTTCAGCTCCTGTTAAAATTAAAAATGCACATGTTACAAATAAGACAATGTAATAATCAATCTGTGGCAGATAAGATTTTGATATAAAATTTAATTTGATAACTCTGTTACTCTGAGTATTGTTTGTTATATAAATCTAGGTCCAAATTAGACGTAAAAGCTAAAATAAAAGTATTTGAAAATTTGAGAATGTTTTATTACTTGAATTAGATTCCTACAATTCACACACTAATTGAAATAATAAATGAATTGTTCAATAAAGAGTAAAAAACTTACAGAAAATATTTTTTTTATTTAATTTATATAATTATTTCTCACCTCATGTGTGAATCGGCGAGTGAAGAATGGTATTAAATATTTTAAATCCAATCGAGCAAACCCACCCATACGAGATGACTGGGTAAAGTTAACCTGTAAAATAATTAGAAAATTTAAAAAATTCGAAACTGTGTTGGCATTCAAACATTACATAGATATGTTACGATCTTGAACAGGCAGTGATATATATGAATAGAAATTAAGTATACCCAATACACACAGCGGGTCTATTCTCAACTTTATTAAGATCTGACACAGTGTTGGCGAACCTTTTTGAGAAGTGGGTCGGATTTTGTTTTTAGCCCGATGACTGCGAACGTCTCAGATGCTGAGATACGAAGTTTCAACTGACGATAGTGCAGGAAATCTTTTGTATACAGGACTGATTGTTTTATTAAAATATAGCCTGATTTAACTATTATTGCTAACTCTTTACGGATATCAAAACAGTTAGTTCTACATATTATAAACATCAATTTCTCAAACCCTTTCGATCTATCGTGTTCGCCGCTTTATTATTAACCAGTTTGAAAGATGTGCCCGCCACATCTTGCGACTGCGCAGTTCCTACAAGTCATTCAAGCATGACTGTGTGCGGTGTAATATTTAAGTTTTCTTGCGTAAAAATTTAATAATTTCATGATTTTTATTTTGACGTTTTTACTATAACAACACTGAACACAGTCGCAACTATTGCATTTATATTATGCCAATCGTAAAAACCAAATGCAAAAATCATGCTGAGCATTAGAGACACCCTTATTTAGTATATCTTAAATAGTTGATATGTCGGGATAAAGTTTTTTATTTAACTAACAAGAAATTAAGTCTGAGAGAGAATTTCGGCAGTAGAGAGAGGAAGGACTCACCGCTCGCATTGATAATCAGTTGTTAGGGATGGATGAAACCATTATTTTTTATGTTTAAGCATCTAATTTTTTGATTGACAATAGGGATCTGCACACTGGGGCACCATTGTCCAGGGTTAGGTGACGTATGTTCCTTATGCCTTGTGTGCATAAGGAACATACGTGCCAATTAGAGGTCTACACGGGCCCGGGCCTGGCCCTCGGGCTCCTACCCGGCCCAGCCCGCGGGTCGGGTTCGGGCGGGTAAGCGTAATTGAGATTCAGGCTCGGGCCGGGAATTTATTTCTTCAGAAAAATATTTCGGATTATGTTTGTCTCATAAGTCAGCCATGATAATTTTAATTATAACCAGTCCTATAGTGAGTCGTAAATTGTTGTAAATGTTGAAACAACGGGTTTTTTTTCGGGCTGAGGAGTATAAATTCGGGCTTTGGTATGGGTTCGGTTAACAAATGTGGTATTAGAATCGGGCCCGGGCCGGGTCGGCCCTGAGTTTTTCGGGCTCGGACCGGGTAATTTTGTAAAATTTCAGCCCGTACAGACCTCTAGTGCCAATGTAAAGTGCCCTATTGTACTCAAGAGTACGGATGCATTTGAAACTTTTTGTCATTACACAGGCTGAAAAAGAGCGATTGATTGGAGTAATCATTAAATAACTTTCTTTTCTTGGGATGCGAGACATAAAACTTTCATGTCCAGGGAAAGAGTGTCCATTTCCTGGGAATTTATTCTTGGGTTGTCTCTACACAAAATCCCTATTTCATATGGTCTGTATTGAGAACGGGTGTGATTATAAAAAATAACATTCTTGGGCACTAACCTCCATTTCTTCTTCAGTAATTTCCGAAAGGTGTTCAGAATCGATCGCTTGGCCCCATTCTTTAGTTTTGGATAGAGAAACTTCTTTACGCCTTCTCTGTGAGCGAGATCTTTTATTTTTCTTATTAGCCTGCGAAAAGTATAAAAAATTTGATTGTTAGATTGTATTTTTAAGGGGCAATACTATCACATAGCTGGGCCTGTATTTGAGTGATAAACGCTCTTGGGTATTTGTCTTATTTGCGTACGGATTCAAATCCCAGTACAGACACTTAATTATTTATAGATATGTGTTCAAAGACATGGGTGTCTGATACACCCACACCCGTGCGATCTTAAAGAGTGTTGAAGAGTTGCTGGAAGAGCAGACAAGATTGAAAAGAAAACTTACGCTAGGAATTTCGAAAATTTTGAATTTACTCAAATGTCATGAGGACACATTTGGCTTAAATTCAAGAAAAATCGGTTTTTAAGTTCTTAATGTAGTAATATGAAACAATATATAACAAAATATAAAAGTTAAGCAGCAATACATTTACCCTTAAAAATTTAAGGAGTGGCATGGTTGAACCGCCAAAGATAAGTGTTGTAAACAAAACAATTATCAGAGTAGTAGTGATAATGACGTGGCGAGTTTCATCAGAAAATCCCAAGTGGAGTGAGAGAGCATACGATATAGCGCCACGCAGACCTGAAAAAATAAACCAAATGAATAATAACTACTTAGTTTAAAAGCAGCATCAGAGACATGGGCAGAAAGAGATTGTCACAAATACGCATCCTCTGCATATGGCTAAATATTTAAAGTGGCGGTGATCTTTGACAATAGACGACAATACGGGGAGAAGATTTTTTAAGACTTTCCCTGCCCGGCAGCCAAATGCGATGCATCCCATCATGGTCAAAATTTAGGAAATAATTAGGCACGGATAGTATTAAAGTAGAATTTTACAGTGATAATATATCTGTAAACTAGCTGGCCCGACGAACTTCGTACCGCCTCAGAATCAATAAATGTTGTGTTAATTTATTGGATGAGTTAAATTCAGTTTGAATTAAATATACGAATATATTGATGTTAAGTTAAACTAAAACACATAAATAATAGTTTTTTTATGTATTATGTCGATTTATTGCACACATTTTTTTATTAAAATATTTAATATTGTAGCATAACATTATTTAAGAATGTTCAATATTAAAAAACTAAGACTCTCCTTTATAGGATGATGACCGGTTTTGCTCACAACTATTAGAATATCTTTTTTTTCCTACCTCTACTCTCAATTCAAACTATATGTGGGGTCCGCGAAGCGGATATCTAGTTTCCTAGCTGATATTCTTACTAGAGTAAGTACAGACTTAAGTCTTTATTTCCCTTTCCAGTATGTGACTTCGACTTCGACGACAATGAATGTGAATTCTATTAATTTATTATATGCACTGTATACAGAAATTTCGATCAAAATAACTGCTTACCTACTTAGTACCTACATACCTACTAACTTAGTACCTACGTACTATCTGAAAACATGAACAAAATAATTAATCAATAAATATTTACCTAGTCAACATTTTCGTGTAATTTTTTTGTGTAGTTATACACATTTATAACCAATTCTTTAGTCTAACCGCACAGTGCTTTACCTCATCCTAATTTCGTTACTTCTGACATTATATTATGGTCACCCTTACTTTCGAGAGCAAAAAAGCGTGTGCCTGCTACCCTTGCGTCTTTTGACCAATCACAGAAGAAATACATACTAATACACCTATACGTTCTGTGTATTATACAGAAATCGTATCTATGTAGTAAAACGGC